>LNAC01000284.1:2022672-2104875 GCA_002007465.1 Ailurus styani | reverse complement strand
GTTTAGTGCTCTGAATATATCATGCCAGTTCTTTCTGGCCTGCCAGGTCTCTGTGGATAGGTCTGCTGTCAGTCTAATATTTCTACCATTGTATGTTATAGACCTCTTGTCCCGAGCTGCTTTCAGGATTTTCTCCTTGTCACTAAGACTTGTAAGTTTTACTATTAGATGATGGGGTGTGGACCTATTTTTATTGATTTTGAGGGGGGGTTCTCTGTGCCTCCTGGATTTTGATGCTTGTTCCCTTCGCTAAATTAGGGAAATTCTGTATTAAAATTTCCTCCAGTATACCTTCTGCCCCCCCTTCCTCTTCTGGCATCCCAATTATTCTAATATTGTTTCATCTTATGATATCACTTATCTCTCAAATTCTCCCCTCATGGTCCAGTAGTTGTTTGTCTCTCTTTTCATCCTCTTCTTTATTCTCTGACATTTTGTCTTCTAAATCACTACTTCTGTCTTCTGCCTCATTTATCCTAGCAGTAAGAGCCTCCATTTTTAATTGTACCTCATTAATAGCTTTTTTGATTTCAGCTTGGTTAGATTTTAGTTCTTTTATTGCCCTAGAAAGGATTTTTATTTCTCTAGAGAAGGCTTCTCTATTATCTTCCATGGTTTTTTCGAGCCCAGACAGCACTTAAGAATTGTCATTCTGAACTCTAGTTCTGTCATGTTACTAATGTCCGCATTGATTAGGTCCCTAGCCATTATTACTGCCTCTTGTTCTTTTTTTGTGTGTTTATTTTTTCCGCCTAGTCACTTTATGCAATAAGAATAGATGGATGAGAGAACAAAATACTAAAGGGTAGCAATGACCCCAGAGAAATATACACTAACCTAATCAGAAGAGACCTAGAACTTCTGGAAAGTGGTCGATTTTCTGTTCCTAGAATCGCTGCTCTTCTTCTCTTCGATCTCCTGTAGAATTTGTAGGTTTTCAGAATAGTTTGATAGCTATCTGGGTGAATTTCTGGGACCTGATGATAATCGGTCTCCTACTCCTCCGCCATCTTGCCGCTCCTCAGGAAGAGACAGTCTTAAGCAGCAGACTGTGAGCTAACCAAGGAGCCTGAGATCATGACTTTGAGATTATGACTTGAGCTGATATAAGAGTTGGGCCCTTAACCAACTGCACCTTCCAGGAGCCCCTGATTTAGTGTACACATTTTAAAACAACTTTACCAGAATTTGGTGTTGAGGTTTTTTTTCTTTGGTTTTATATTATGTTGTACTACTTTGGTAGTTTTAAAAAGCTATTTCAAGGTTAGATAACATTATATGAGTTAGTGCTTTGTGTGGGTGTTTGTTTCATCTTTAGTTTGTTTTAGTCTTAGTATGTCCATTGCATTAATTATTTTCTCACATCCTATATTTTCTGTAAAATTATGGTTGCACTGTTTCTCTGATAGCAATGTCAGATAGTATTTTTCATTGTATCTTATCATTAAAACTATATATGTGTGTAAACATAGGTGTATAGACCTATGTTGACAGATATGTACAGAGGAAAATCCAAGAAAAAAGTCAAGAAGGAAAAGTTTACTTTATAGTTGTAATCCCATAAGGAAACTTCTCTACTTAAAAGTGCTTCCTTTCGATCAGTTTTAACATTCATCATTTGTTCTAAATTTACTCTATCCGGTGTCCCAAAAGAATAACTCATCAATGTTCAATCTCAAATATTCCCATACCTTTTATTCTTAGCCAAGTGAACAGCAAGTATTTTCTTGCATACCTTTAGATATATATAATCTCATAACTCTGTAGACTCTTCACCTTCACCAATTTTGAACTTGGATATACAGTAAAATCAAGACTACTTTAATGTTTGCTCTTTTGATATATCTGCAACTACTGACCTGTAGTTCAGAGTTGAAGGAACATGAATACATTTCAAAGTCACTTTTGAATAATGTGCTTTTGACCAAAACCTGTACTAAAATTACAGACATGTCATAATAAAGAGAAGATTTTTGGCTTTAAGTTCTGGAAAAGTTTTTGCTTTTGAGAAGTTTTGTTTGTTTGTTTATTTGTTTTTTGTTTTTTGTTTTTTGTTTTTTGTTTGTTTTGCTGGTGAGAAGATTCAATTTTATTTTAAAAAGGACATTTAAGTTTTTGTTCAGAAAACATAAGCAAAATGTTTCAAGGTATGTTAAGTACAGATAAGTGCTCAATAAGTAGATCATGTTAAACACAGGTAGAAAAAAGATGGAGGGACCAAGAGATACCATATATTTAAGAGGCAGTAAATACATATAAGGCACCTATGCACTACATACTCATATACTAAAAATATTTGAGCATCTAATGTTCATTAGCCCTTGATCCTACCAGCTGACAAGGATTCTGGCTCCACGTGTCCTCTGCCCAAGAAACACAAATAAAACCTATGTTCAGCAGACTAATTGGCAAACTATAGCTGTTAATTAGGCATACTTTCCCTTGTCTTGCGTATCAAACAAATGTTTATTATCGGGCCAGAGTATGTCTCCTTTAATGGACCCCTTGCTCAAAACCACAACTCTAGAACTCATAACTACACAGTCACTGGGCAAAGCTGATGTGGCAGAAAGAGAGGATATATGAATATTGCGTACCTCAGCTTTCAGATGTGGTCTTTCCAAGCTGCTTGCTCCTTACTGTACATATATTAACCTATCCTATCTCTCCCCACTTGCTTCTCTCTATGTGTTTTAAATTGACTTAATAAGCCATGTGATTAAGCAATTTAATTTGGTTTGCAAGGCTCTCTGTTTCATAACCTCTGGGACAGCTTGCCTGGTACCATAGTTGGAGGCCACCTTTGCATCAGGGTGATTTTCTAAAAGGCAAGTTTTACTACAGTCAGTGATCACACCCTCAACATTAGCATATACCTCATGTTTGGGTTTTTAATTAAAAATTAATCATTTGGTTTACTAGGTATACCAAGAATTAAGTAGTGACCCCAAATTTCCCAAACTACTTGAAATGATCAGTTGGAGAATTCAGCAATGGCTGAAGTTTATAAAGAATTTGACCAAAGAAAAATGAAAAATGAAAATGGTTTTTGAGAAATAATTTGGGTCTTTTTTTTTCTGTTCTTGAGATAAGCACTCATTTAAGCCTTATGTAGTGAAGAAACTGACTCATCAATAGGAATATTCACAACACCATCTGGGGAGTTTTCCTTCATATTTTTTATGTTTAATAATGATAATGCCAACCAATGGTATTTAAAAATGGCTCATTTCTTGGAAAGAATAATTAACATCTAAGAGATTACCTAAGATAACAAGCAAAACTACCACTCTGCTTGGCTGAATCATTCTTTTGTAACAGCTATCCAAATACTAAAGGTTTATTTTTTCCCTCCTTTATCATATAGCATACATTAAAAACCTTCCTTATGATAAAGCACCATTTAAAAAATGCTCCAACATCCACTTATCACTGAATGTCTTGCTTACTCATAGCAATGTAAAATCCAATACAACAAAATGGTATCACACAGACACACACAATCTCTTTTGTGTCATCCTTAGCATAAGAAGGGAAAAAAGACTATAAATTATTAAGGGGTATCCTAACACTTGTTCAGATATCAACTTAAAGGGCAAGTTGAATCTGGTTTAATACAAGGAAAATGTTTAATTCAGACAGTCAAATAACACTTACCAGTACCCGAATTCAGAAAGCCTTTGAGCAAGCAGACCAGTGCTGTGGGCATGTAGAAGAAGCTTGCTATGAGAAACCCATGTTTACACAATTCATCTAGTCTTTTAGAATCTGGCCATGTTAACTCATTATTTGACTCTGATCTCTCCTGCATGTGGGATTTGCAGATCAACCTCTGGCTTCTTGCCCACAATTTCTCATAGACCCTGCACAGTTAATTTCCAGGTAGCTTGACAACTTGCTCTTCTGACATTGAGCAGAAACATTGACCAATGAGTCAGTGATATTACATAGTTGTTTTAAGAAAAATTAGTAAATTCAGCCACTTTTGTTCCTGATTTTTGGACATCACAGCTTGTGAATGTTTTTCAGACACTGTCATGTTATACCTCTCCCACCCTACCCCCCACTTTTTCATCATCAAAAGAAACCACTTCCCATAAATCAGTCTTTTGTCATGAGCATATCTCCCTCTGGTTTGCTTATTCAGCTTCTTCCCTATACATTTTTATCACATGCTAGAAATCCCACAGTTTTCTGTTTTAAGTGTATTTGGATTTCACTTCAATTTTTCTCCCTAAAACATCTCATCCATATCCGGTCCTTTAATTTCAACATACATGAAGTTTAAAACTTCATCCCCAGTCCACACATCTCTCTGAATTCCAGACTGTCATATCCAAAAAACTCCTTAAACTCTCTTTCTGAATATCTGCAAGTATTATTCGAAACCAAATGAAGGAAGAACATAATCCAAAGCTGCCCCTCTAGTATAATGATGTCTCAGTCCATCTACTTATGCATGCCAGAAACAAAGGAATTACAGGCTAGCTCCTATGTCCAATTTAATAAAGAATGGTACTATCTCTTCCCAACATGTATCTGGTAATTCCATCCATTTGTTGTTGTTGTTTTTTTTTTAAGATTTTATTTATTTATTTGACAGAGAGAGAGAGATCCACAAGTAGGCAGAGAGGCAGGCAGAGAGAGAGGGAGAAGCAGGCTCCAGGGAGCCTAATGCGGGACTCGATCCCAGGACCCTGAGGTCATGACCTGAGCCGAAGGCAGAGGCTTTAACCCACTAAGCCACCCAGGTGCCCCCTTCCATTTGTTTTCATCTCTACAGTTGTCACTTTGTCTTGGAGACCAGCATCACTTTCCTGTTCTATTGACATGATCTTCCACTGTCCTTACTGGGTCTGTTCTGCTCTTCTAATTTGTCTTCAGCACTTCATCCAAAATGGCCTTTTTGAAACATAGATATGATCCTAATAACATGTCAATGGCCTCTCATTGTACTTATGTTAAAGACTAGACTCTTAAACATCCCAGTAAAGTCTTTCCACTGTTTTCTACCCCCGTTCTGTCATAAAACATGGTTTCTCTCACTCCGCAAACAGAATACAGAGGACTTGTTTAATTTACTCCAATTTTCCATGTTTGTTCCAGCCATAGGGTGGTAACCTATTCCACTCATTCCACATCTGAAACACCTGGTAAGTTCTCTAAGTTAAGGTTAGCTTAGGCTTCAGATGACCTATTGACCCTTTTCTCAGGAAAGTTCTCCCTGACTTTGCCTCCCCCATCCAAGTCTAGGTTGGAGACACCTGATATATGTGCTTACTCTACAATGTCATTATATTAAAATTCTACATTTATTTGAGAAATTATTTGATTTTCCATCTTCTCCTCTATACTAGAAGCCCCATGAGGCAGAGATGTTATGTGTTCTTGCTCACAATGTTTTCCAGTGCTTTAACATAATGTCTAGCATGAATACATATGCCATACACATTTGTAGAATAAACCAGTAAATCAGTGTAGGGAAAGAAGACTGAAGTTCCCTGAATTTTCTTTTGTAGTATCTGGTCACACATGCAGGGTTTCTCTGTGCTCCTTTCTAGTGGCTTACAACTCAGCCATCTGGGATGTGTAAATGAAACAAGAGATAATTTCCAAAGATACTAAACTTGAAAAAATATTATTATCAGAATAGTGTATATACACGGCAACAAATGAAAAGAACAGTTGAGTTTACGATGAAAAGGAATTGACTTCCATTCCTTCTCTTTGTACCTCAAGTCTGCCTCCCAAAGTTTCTTTCCTTAAGTATTCCTCCTTTTAGTGTTTCTAATAATTATCTTCATAGCACTAGTCCAGATTTATCAAAATACTAAGTAATGTAAAATGATACATTGGTCTAAGAAAAAAAGTGGGATTTTTAACTTATGCTTCCCTTCCCCATCTCTTCCCAAAGCTTAACATTTACACAATTATGTTTAGCTCCTTAGATGGCTGTTTTTCTACTTTTAAATAATATCTGGCCCTTCACACTTTAGGAGTATCCCCTGAATTTTCCCTTTGAAAGAGGACTTTTATTTTTAAAACTTTGCAGTCTATGTTTTTACTCTTATGACTTGCATATTCCCCTAAAGAGTATGTTAGCAAATGCATAATCTGACTATGTCACAGTATTCCTTCTGCAAGTTTACACATTATTAAAATATGCCTAAAAACAAGAAAAAGAATTGTTCCCAAAGTAAATTGGTTAAAATGTATTTGATGGCTCATGCATATTTATTTTTTTATAAATGAAAAATGTTGAACTATGTAAATTAATGAATTTATAAGCCATCTGAAACAATTTGGTACATTCTTGGGGGCAGAGAGGTTGAAATAAAAAAGGAAAAACTATTCACTTGATAAATAAAGATAAATTATGGCTTGATTTTCCATATTTAATAGTTATACATTACACTCCAAATAATTCATTTATAATAAATTCCACTTGAATTTAAATTTAACATAGATATAGAATTTTTTACATGATAAATGAGACAACAATCTCTAGGTGAGATTCACCCAACCTAAGAATTTATTGAAGAAAATTAAAGTAGTGGTGGCAAATATCCTTAGAAGTGAAAATAGAAGACATTTATAAATCAATGAAATCTTAGACAACTTTTGCAAGTAGATAGGTACGTAGCTCAATTCACATGCTTTCCTGCCTGCCTGCCTTCTCTTCCCTTCCCTCCTTTCCTTCCTTCTCTTTTCTTTAAGTAACAGGGTAGGAAAAAAAAAAGTCCCTAATGAGTTGGAAACGTATTCATCAGTACCTCCACAACTATAGAGTTCGGGGTTTGATAAATTTTGCATTTATAATTCAATATCTATGGTTGATATACAGAATATACAGAAAACAACTTAGAATCCATGTGGATAGAATAGCTTCATGTGTAACTAAGTTATTTAAGAAAATAGAATATTAGATATATACATTTTAAGATAAATTTAATGTAAATGAGATGGAAAACTAAGTTTTGACTGGCAAAGATATATTAGTATGTTGTAAATATCTGTAAACAAAATCAGAGAAAACAAATGAAGCTTGTTCTAGTTTATGAATAAATCTACTATGCTTCCATAAAAACTCAGCAATCCATTAACCTCAATTTGTCCAACTCTTTTAATTTACTTGACTACCTATTTGACCATAAGATTATTTAGTACTCAACATAAAGTATCCATTGATAGTTATTTATTCAAACAAGAGGGGAAAAGTAGAAACACATTTTAGAAAATTGATACAGACATTGCAAGGTCATTGGGAAAATAATCTTTTTATATTCAAATAAGTAAACTGGACCAATCCATTTTACCATAAGGTATTCTCTATAACTTTTCAAATGACATCATTGCCTTATTCATTCTGGAACATTCTGTACATTCTCAGTTTCTTTAATCTTTTAAAATCTATCAGAATGGGTTCCAAGTGTTATCTGGTTCTTTTATTATTTAAAAGAAAAGTGTCAAAGAAACAGTAACCCCACAGCAGTTAGAATGCTATCCTGGTTATGAGATTTAAAATATTTATGTTATTTTATATTTTTAAAGTTTCATGGCTGACTGTACAAAGTTGAGGGAAAAAAGTCATAAATCAGATATTATTAGAATAATGTTTAATCACCAAATCACTAGCAAGTGAATTAAAATTCTTGGCAGACCACTGCAAAAACAGCATCTTATAATAAGAAGTTCCTAACACACCTCTTTTAATTCCCATTACCATATTAAAAAACAGGACTGACAGACAACCTACTACTAGACTGTAAAGACAAAATCAGTGAAATTTAATCATGAAACTAGTTGGAAGCTCACTATGGTTTACTAGCAGAAAACAAACCAAGTTGCCCAATTTTATGAACTCAAATTTAGAAGTCAAATCTATTACCCAGAAACCATCCCACAATTCCATGTCTCTGACTACTACCTTCTAAGGCAAGAAGTGTGCTTTTCTAATTTTCTCTTTCTTACTATCTCTTCCTCTTTATTTATTTGGGGAATATAATTCCTAGAACATGAATAAATGAAAAGGAAGGGAAACCATACACCTTAAGAAAATATGTTTCCCTGTGCAAATATATAGGACATATAGGGAAACATCATAGAAGCAGTACATATTAATGTCTGCAATGTAGAAGTACATATACAAAACATACAGAATGCTTTCCTTGGGGTAAGATTGTGTAAACACCAAGCAGATAGAAGATAAGAAGATTCTTCTTTGTTTTTATTTTTATTTTTTAAAGATTTTTTATATTTATTTGACAGAGAGATACAGAGAGAGCACATGTAGACAGAGCAGCAGGCAGAGGTAGAGGGAGAAGCAGGCTCTCTGCCAAGCAGGGAGCCCAATGAGGGCGGGGCTCGATCCCAGGACCCTGCGATCATGACCTGAGCCGAAGGCAGAGGCTTTAACCCACTGAGCCACCCAGGTGCCCTCAAGTAATAACAGTTCTGAAAATCCATTTTTTATTTCAAGTCATCTAATTTGTGTGGTAAAATTATAAAAGACACAATAAAATTACAATATTTTCCTGGAAACACATTTCACTCAAATATAAATTTAAGTGATTAATTGCTATTCTCAGTAAATACGATGTTCCCAGAAATGTGTGTTGTCAAAGTAATTTATTCTAGTGCATGGATAGTAGTGAAGTGCTGATGGTCCTTGATATATGAGGCCATCTTCCACTTGGTTCAGGTGTAGCTTGGAATGAAATTCCATTTAGAAGTATAACCTGAGATTTTCCTCAGCAGCTTATAGAATCAGAGATAAAAGATTTTGCATTATACGTTTCCCTTATTCATCTTATCTATTGCTCTTACTTGTACATTGAAGGTTTCATGACATTTGGTAAGAACTTAAATCTTGTTATTATTTTATACATACAGCCCATAACAGATTATGTGTTACTAAATTACTTTTCCTTGACTATGCCTTTGTGTACAGGAAGGCTTAGTCTCACGTGGCTTTTGCAACTGGTCTTCCTTGTAAGTTGTAGCCATTACATGTTGAGGAATATAGATGAGGTGACAGTTATTAAGTGATTACAGGGCACTTTTCATCAGCAAATTAGTAGATTCTGTACGCAGAGTCATGGGCAAGAGGCACATTTAGGGAAAAATCTAATTTTATTCAGCGAAGAACAGTGATATCCAGCCACTAATCCAGAATCCCACAACCAGTTTCTCGTAGAAACTGGGTGAGGATGGGGCACCAGGTATTATTCTTGCTCCAAACCCAATGCTTGCTGTTTACACTACTCTGTATTCAGGTAGTGCCAGAAAGTGGCCCACAGAGAATCGTGTGAAGAATTGTGGTTTTATATTATTCAGACTGGGTCCCAGAAACCAACTCAAGATATTGTAATTTACACTGTCTACTCCCCAGAAAGACTTGGGAATATATAACTAAATTCATGAGCATACAGAAATATCACAGTAAGACTGAGGGAGCCTATAGGTAGTTCATGAACAGTAGGCTTTTCTCCTATCACTGCGATTCCCAGGACCTAAAAGAATGCTGGACACATGTTTGACACTTCATAAATATTTGTTGTGAGAATGAATAAATGAAGTTTAAAAATCAGTGAACTTGTAGGACAGTCTCCAATTCTGATTCAATTCTGAGTTTGGGAATTCTAAATAACTAAATTTTTGCAGCAGCCAATTTTTCTTAAGTATGTCAATAATGTCTGATAAATTCTTTAAAAACTATTCTTCTCCATAAAATGTAATAAAAGTTAAAACACACACAAAGAGACAAATACCATATGATTTCACTCATGTGTGGAATTTAAGAAACAAAACAAATGAACAAAGGGGGGAAAAAGAGAGAGGGAAGCAAACTAAAAAACAGACTCTTGGGCGCCTGGGTGGCTCAGTGGGTTAAGGCCTCTGCTTTCGGCTCAGGTCATGATCTCAGGGTCCTGGGATTGAGGCCCGCATCGGGTTCCCTGCTCAGTGGGGAGCCTGCTTCCCCCTCTCTCTCTCTGCTTGCCTCTCTGCCTCCTTGTGATCTCTCTCCCTCTGTGAAATAAATAAATAAAATCTTTAAAAAAAAAAAAAAAACAGACTCTTACCTATAGAGAACAAGCTGATGGTTATCACAAGGGAAGTGATTGGGGGGGTTAAACAAGTGATGGGGATTATGGAGCATACTTGTGATGACCACCAACTACTGTATGGAAGTTATGAATTACTATACTGTACATCTGAAACTAATATTACACTGTATGTTAACTAACTGGGATTTAAATAAAAACATTAAACATATCCCTCATCATTACTGATTTGAATAGAGATTTCTATATTTTTGTCAAAAATAATTCAATTGTTTCTTTATTTCTCCTATGTTAATTATTCTCTGTAATTTTAGAGAGAACCTACTAACTAGTAAAATGGAAAATATAGAAAAATTATGCTTGGTCCTCAGTATAATATTCGTTTGCTGATAAGATACTTCTTTTAGTACTCAAAGTCTCAGTGTTCTTTTGTTTGTTTGTTTGTTGGCATATTTACCTGGTTTCCACTCAAAGGATTAAATGGATACTTAGACACTGGCCTATCCTGACATTTTGTGACAACCAGATAAAGATGTCTCCTGAACTTCTACAGAAACAAACAGATCATCTAGCTCCAAGGGGCAACACATTTCTGGATAGTTCTACTGCACAGCTTCAAAAGGAAGATTCAAAGACTGTAAAAGGTCTAGCATAGGTCAGGCAAGATGGACAGACTTGTGGAGTATACACCAAAGACTTAGTGAGAACAAAACAAAAAAGAAATAAAGGAAAAGAATATCTCACAGAAACCTCCTGAAGAAAATAATTCATTTACACCAAATCTTTTACTTGCTTCCCCACTCAGTGTTATGAGGACACACCCTCTCTCTCTCTCACACACACACATGCACAAACACAGACACGCACAAGTGCAAAAACAAATCTAAACTAAAATTAAAGTGTAAGCCAGAAATAGCACATGAGGTAATTTTATAGGAGTGTGAGCTCTTCATTTGTTCATTTCAAAACAATTTATATAGTATTTACTAGGTTCAGCCTCTTTGCTAGGTACTAGGGATATGTAAATTGCAATGTCCTTCTCTCAGAAAGCTTACAAATAGAGTAAACCAATTCTTTATAGCACAGGTGGTAAATCTAATTAGAGAGGAATGCATAGGGTGCTGGGGGAGCTGACTGATCCAGAACTAGAGCAAGAATGGGAACAGAATACAACAAAGGTTTTCTAGACGATGTTTAAACCCAATCTTAGATAAGTGACCATAAGCTCATATAAACTCAAGTTATTGTGGGGATACCATGTTGGAAAGGCACTGAAAAGAGAATTAGGTGACATCTTTAAGGGTTAAGATACTTATTACAGTACAGCTAGAAAATTAATATGGAAGTCTATATAATTACAGATCATTATCACATAGATGAGACTAAAGGTAAGCAGGACTCAACTAAAAGGACCTTGTTTACTAACTGGAGAAGTTTGAGTCATCCTAGTAAGCAGAGAGGAGCCATTCAAAGATTGAAAGAATATCCTTTACAATGATCACTCCAAAGGCAATTTCTGAGGAGACCTAGACAAGAGGCAGGGAGAAGGATAGGTCTGCTTGGCTCAAAGAATTGGCTCATTTTTATGATGTAAACATGATTTCCTTTCTTAAAATGAAATCATCTGCCATTTGCAACAATGTGGATGGACAACATGGATGGAACTAAAGGGTATGATGCTAAGTGAAATAAGTCAATCAGAGAAAGACAATTATCATATGATCACACTCATATGTGGAATTTAAGAAACAAAACAGAGGATCATAGGGGAAGAGAAGAAAGAATAAAACAAGATGAAATCAGAGAGGGAGACAAACCATAAGAGACTCTTTTTTTTTTTTTTAAAGATTTTATTTATTTATTTGACACAGAGAGAGAGGTCAGATCACAAGTAGGCAGAGAGGCAGGCAGAGAGAGAGAAGGAAGCAGGCTTCCTGCTGAGCCAGGAGCCCGATGCGGGCCTCGATCCCAGGACCCTGAGATCATGACCTGAGCTGAAGGCAGAGGCTTTAACCCACTGAGCCACCCAGGTGCCTCCACAAAAGACCCTTAATCATAGGAAGCAAACTGAGGGTTAGTGGAGGGGAGCGGGTAGGGGGATGGGCATTAAGGAGGGCACATGATGTAAGGAGCACTGGGTATTATATAAGACCAATGAATCAATCTCTACCTCTACCTCTGAAACTAATAATACATTATGTCAATTAATTGACTTTAAAAATAAAGAAAAAAAACTGAAATCATCTGTCATATTAAGTTGATTTTGTCCATTTGCTTTTGTATCCCCTTTGTGGTTTTATTTGTATCTAATATGTAAATTATGTTTAGTTTTATGTTTCACAAATGGATTTCATTAAGTGCCTCATGTCACATACATACCTATCAGTTAAATATTAACTATTACTGAAAACTTGACATATATTAAGAAGATACGATATATTTCTCATCAGCATATGAATTCAAATCAATCTAGCACCATGATTATAACTGTCCAGAAATCACAGGATGGAAGTATAGCTGATTTCAGTGAAATAGAGAAATCACTCCGAGAGAGGCTTACCTCAGTTACATTTTATAATATCTTCTGACACTGAAATAAACTAGACTGTCAGACAATGCTCCTTCAATACTCACGATTTTCTACTGGACCTCTATGCTTAGAATGCTAGGAGCTGCACCGAGAAATAGCTATGTCCTAGTAAAATACAACACATAATAATATATTCCTACTCCAAGCAGAACCAGTTACATCTCAGAATAGGGTATTTATAATATCTTTTAAATTCTATTTTTAAATACAAATCCTATTTTTAAATATAAATCTACAAAATATCATCTCTTTGTTGTGATGATTTAAAAGCAATAACTCTAACATATTGAAGCCAGACTTTTTGTAAAAGGAAACTTCTAGGCACTAATAAATGCCTCTGGCTAGGACAGGATTGGTTAGTCTAAAATGTAAAGCAGAACTGTTCATTTTTTTCTGCAATAGGTATAAGAAAACTTGATATCAGCACACTGGAGTAAACAGATGTAGCTGCTTATGGCCAGAGGTGAGAACTGTGGATTTCTGGTATCTTAGGTTCCAAGTGACCCACTAAGTGCTGGGAGATCAATAATTCCTATATAGGCACTCATTTTGACCTACTGCTGTGTCTTGGTATTCCAGTTGAGAAGCTCTCTCTTAAGGAACACTTAAGAGCTGACAAAGGAGACCATGCTAAAGGATGTTGACTTTAGGAAAAGGATCGATTTGTTGCATACAAGCAGATTGCTTGTCTTACTCTAAGTTGATAAAACTGCTCAAGTCTCAAACATGTGGGATGGGATGACAATAATTTTCCATTCATAAGCCAACTGCTTGATTGATAATGGCTACTTGGAGAGTTTTGCTGAGAACATTCTAAGGCTTTCCTGAGCCCAATCAGAAATAATCCTGGGTGCCTGGGTGGCTCAGTTGTTTAAGCAACTGCCTTCAGCTCAGGTCATGATCCTGGAGTCCCAGGATGGAGTCCCACATCAGGCTCCCTGCTCAGCGGGGAGTCTACTTATCCCCCTGACCCTCCCCCCTCACGCTCTCTCTCTCTCTCTAATAAATAATAATAATAAAAAAACTTAAAAAAAAAAAGAAAGAATCCTGAATTGGTTAATGACATCTAGCTCAGTAGGATTATTAGCTGACTTAGATCATAAGGTTGATGGGGCAATACACATATATTCTCTGTGTCTCTTTCTGTAACAGTACTTTAGGAATTGAACCACGGGCTTTATATCCTAGATTGTGGTACTTTATATCTTAAATAAATAATTTAGATGACAATCCTACTTTAACCCTTTGTTGCAATTTCATCTGGCTCCATGCTTTCAATGCAGTTGCCTGTTTTCATTGTTTTATCTCTTCTTATTCATCAAGTAATCTCTAGCTTATTTTATTCCCATTTACCTTTTGCCTTTAAATAGAGATTAAGAAGTAACCTCAGAAGAGGATACAGATGGATATAGCCCCCATCCTAGTGGAAGCTGGATGCTTACACTTTTTCTGTGAGCTCTGCATAGAAGTTAACTACAACACAAGAGATCACAAGCCCAGTGTTGATAAACACTTCATACTAGAAAAACTGACAGTAATACCTTGAAAATCGCTCATCTCTGGGACTTAGGAAAAACAGATCAAATTATCAATGATGAAATATATCCCAAGAATATTGTGGGAATTCTGCAGATTAATCAGATTTTTTTTCTCTTTCCCAAATTCACATGTATATCCTTCTTTCAAGTATTTATTTAGTGCTCAATCCAGTCCTTTTTGAAGTAGAAACAGGGAATGATATTTTATTTGTTCAAAAACATGAAATATTGGTCCTTCTACCAGTCAAAATAAAAATAACTTTGCTCCCAACATGCTTGTTGGCTGGAACATATGAAATGACAGCCCAGAATGACTTCGCTTTAGAGATTTATCACTTTTAACATTGAATTATCTGTTAGGACATTATTGCAAGTGCAAGAAGAAATAATACAAAAGATGGATACAGCAATTGGAAAATGGGCAAAACATGAACAGTCTATTGAAGCATAAATGGCTAATAAACTTAATTCAACTTATTAGTCATCATAACAAAATGAAACACCTTCAGAAATTTTTAAAGTAGCGTTGGAATCAGAGAAGCAGGTGCTCCCCCACACGTGTTTAATCTTCCTGGAGATAATTTAACAATAGTTATCAATAACTTTAAGGGCCATCTACATCAATCCAGCAGTTCCTTTACTGAAAATGTATCCTAAGAAAACTTTCTGTAAAGGCCTTGCTTGTAGTTCTCTTAGCTGTCTCTTTAAAAGGAAATTAGTCTTAAAGCAGGTAGTAGAGCTTAAAAGAATACAAGTGAACTATTCAGTGCTGTCCTCAGATGAATACTCTAGCTGAGAAGGGAAACTGGAGGATTGCAGAAGACACGGGCAATGAGAACACAGATCAGATAGAAACAAGAATGGAAGCAAAAGCATTAAAATTTAAAAATGAAAGCATCCATACATCAACCTCACAGTCCTTCTGAATGTGGGTCTGGCACTGTCTTTTTATAACCTTTCCTCTTTCTAATTCATCAGGGTTTCTCTTGCTCAGTCACCAGGAAGTCTCATTTGCATAGGCTTCTGATGCAGAGAAGTGGTCCTCAGCTCTGACTACATCACTGCTTACACAAGCGTCACTGGTAAATACTGCTCCTCACACCAACTGTACAAACTTTCTCACTTGAGTACTTATCAAGACATGAAATCATTTTTGTTTTGTTTGTTTGGTGGTGAGATACCTTCAAGAACATCCAATTCAACCCTTTAACACTTCTGTGAGTAAAAAACAAGGTCAAGAGGTAAGCCGGCTTCTCTGTGGCTACACAGCTAGTTGATTGTTAATAATATAGCAGGGATCAGAACCTGAGTGCTTTGGGAAACTCCTAGTCAAATCCCCCCATAAAGAACGAAAGCCCTCAAACCTTCACCATACAATCAATACATTCCCTCTTTCTCATGGGCTGTGAGACTATGAACAGGAAATTGTTATTGCTGTCCCTTACAATTACATAAGTGACATGACATATGTGTGTATCTTGCCTGGAAATTTAAAGTATACACATTACAAAAAAGAAATATGTGATGTCCATAGAATTCTCATGAGGATGTCTATATCCAGGAATAATATTTGCTTAACATTTAATGTCATTGTTAGAGAATAAGGACGGACTTGTCCTGCCCACCGAACTTTCTAAGCAGGTAACAGAATTATGATTGAATGTTACTACTGTTAAGCCTTTCCTTCCTTAGGGGGAATCAACAGGATCAGAAATACATATGTAACCCATGAGGCTATGACCCTGACCCTACTGTGACCCTCAAGATTGGCTACCGATTATGTACAAATCCCTCCGTTACAGCCATGCCCTCCACTCCCCTACATATACTTCTCTAAAAAAGAGAGAATTTCAAACTGCTTAGAAATGGCAGGAGAGAAAGAAGTATAAAAGCATCTCACCAGCAGAAGATTGAAACTAGAATGATTAATACACATAACTTAGCACTGTCTTGATAAAAAATAATACAAAATACTTATTGGACTAGAATTTACTCTGTGTCTCAAGCATACATCTCAGTGCTTATTCTAAGGATTTTAAAAGTAGACCTAATTTTCCCTAGATATTTACAACTGGTTTGGGTCAGTAGGTTTGGAAGAATAATCCAAAATATAGTTAATTCATATTAAGTTTAGCTGGCAGTTGGCGACCTTGTCTGAATTTTGAAAGGTCCACTATGGTATTGCCCTGTGTAGGTAAAACCTCAGCACCATGAGAGCCTCTCATCAGGTCTCTGGGATTGCTTGTCCTTCTTGGTATGCAAATACACACTCCTACAAACATTTCATAGCTCAAGGAGGTAAGGAAGGCTAGAATTGCAGGTGAGGAGTGGCTCAAATACAGTAAAAATGCTGAACTAGACTACATAGATAATTGAGGTTTCTCCTTCATAAAGTGGTGAGAAACCTGTTAATGATAGAGTAATATGAAAATGTCATTGGGTCACAAGGCATTATAATACAGATATACAATGTAAAGGTAAGACAGTCTCAAATGCAGTCAATAAATATAATCACAAGCCTGGATTTCAGGCTCCTCTAGTACATGACAACAGTTGCTTTGGGACTTAGTGAGAGAAAAATATCTATGTGGTCCTGCTTGCTTCAATCTAAGTCCCAGTGCAAATTCATATTGAAGAAGTATCATCCAGAAGAAAAGAAGCTAATAAAAGGTTAGTGATGTATCTTTCAATAACAAAAAGGAGACATAGAATTTACGTCCTTTTGTGTGCATGAGTATATTTTCTAATGCACTGAAGATTACTTATCAAATAGTGGTCATATTAAAATCTTGGCATTTTGTAGCAAGATTGCAATAAGTAAGATATACAAATCCATTAAGAGATGAAGAAATCAGACACAGAAATGCCTCTTAAATTGAAGTTCTGCAAATGATATGATGAGGTACAAGTTGGAATACAGAGAGCAACCATTTCAACCCAATACTCTTAAAAGAGTTCCTTATAAAATATTTGTTTCAGGTATTCTTGCTTTGATTGCCTGGGTCCCCAAAGGATCAACCACCAAAATGAAACTTATCCCTAACTCCTTATCAGGGGGCAAAAAGTGAATTCCATTCACCAAATTTTGGGAAGGCACAAATTTAGTGACTTTTCTTTCTTCTCAGAAGAGGATACTTCTGCCAGTGACAGAAAAAGCACATATCAAAAAACAAGAACAAAAACAAAAATCCCCAAAATAAACAACTGTTTAATGACTGGATAATAGTCTTAATGTTGAAGATACTGACTTTCAGATTAGTCATAACTGACTGAAATTCATAAAATCAAGGCAAATTAATTTGAAAAAATATATATTAATCTCCCACTGTGTGTCAGATAATGGGCTAGACCATAGTCTTAAATACAAGTAGTCACAAGTTCAGTAGTTAAATACTATTATACTCTGGAAATAATAGACCTCTTTGTTTATCTGAGTCTCCTCAAGATCTTATGGTCCTTATGATAGAAAATAGAACAAAATGCTGCATAGACTTGAAAAACATATTTAGAATTTGCTCATCAAAAGATTGAAAACCACTAAAAGATACAGCTGTCACCAAAATTATGCAGTAATAATTATAATGCCAACACTAAGAGTTTACTATATGCTAGATGCCAAGCTAAACACTTTATAGGATTTATTTCATTTAGGCCCCACATTAATCCTTTGAGTAACACCTTGCATCATGTAATATTAAAGATATAATATATAGAGGCGCCTGGGTGGCTCAGTGGGTTAAGCCTCTGCCTTCAGCTCGGGTCATGATCTCAGGGTCCTGGGATCGAGCCCCACATCGGGCTCTCTGCTCAGCAGGGAGCCTGCTTCCCCCTCTCCCTCTGCCTGCCTCTCTGCCTGCTTGTAATCTCTCTCTCTCTCTGTCATATAAATAAATAAAATCTTTAAAAAGTGTATATAATATATACCTAAAGCAATATGTAGCACAGAGATTTTTTTCAACCAGTAATGAATGGATAAATTATCTCCACTTAAAAACCAGGAGACTGACTTAGTGGTTTCTCTTGGTCAAAGTCACTCAGGTGTCAAGGTTTCAACCTTTAGTGAGGTAAACAGCATGATAGACATAAACACATATTTACATAGAATACAGAGAAAGGCTCTCTGATTTAGACTGGGGAGGAACAGGAGATTAGGAAGAGGTTGATTTTTCATATTATTTCTTTCCAAATCAGGGTATCTGTGCATTTATCACCCTGTGTTCTGATCATCTGCTGATATGTCATCTTCTCTAATTAAACTGTCAGTCCTTTGAAGGCAGTAACTTGTCTTAATCTATCTTTATTTCTCCAGTGCCTTGGGTCATGTCTTGGACAGTGTAGGTAATAGATATGAGTTTGTTGACTGAATAAATGACCAAAGAGAGAGTGCCTTTGATTAACTGATAGATCAAAACTTCCCTTAACAGTGGCCTAGTCTAAGAGTATTTTCTAAAACTTTACTGAAAATAAACTATATTATATGAAGATCATGACTTACAACATCATGGTATTTTATCCCGTATACATAAGGTCATGAGACATATTCATCTTTCTAAGAAATATTCATCTTTCATCTTATATATGATTACTTAGGAAGGTCGTCATGAAAGAAAAGATATTTGTCACATATATGGGTTTTATTTTATGATTTAACTTCAAGATTCCATTGCTATTCATCAGCAAATAAAATTTACCTATCTATGCACAGTGAGTTGTTTACTGAATAGAGCAAGATTGATTTCAGCCGTTTGGCAGGTGAAAATTAAAACCAGGCTTGCTTTGTCCCCATGCCTGGTACATTGCAACATAACAAAGAAACTAGAACAACAGAAACAGTTCATATATTTCATAGAAGTCAAAGGTCAAGGACCAGCTCATGGTGCCATTTCATTGTCCATAAAAGATAGTATATAATACAGAGAAGTTCAGTCTGAGACTAAAGAGTGTTAATACTGCAGCAACTTGAAATATTTGGAAACAGTGACCTGTTTTTTTCTAGAGATAGATTTAGCTGTGACTATTATCTTCTGTAACTAAAGATTATGCACAAATTAGTACTTTATACCTAATAAGATTAAATAGAAGTGGCATCTGGAGTTCTTCCTTAATCTTTTCTGAATTTACAGCCCAGGCATGTGGTCACCTTGAATTTTTAACTAACAATAATGGAACAGTTTCCTAAAGACTAGAGGCTATTGCTTGGATGTGGGAATCCCTAAAGGCATAAATACATCCTGAATGTAATTAACCCCTCTCATTCC
The DNA here is from genome assembly GCA_002007465.1 of Ailurus styani. Taxonomy (NCBI): domain Eukaryota; kingdom Metazoa; phylum Chordata; class Mammalia; order Carnivora; family Ailuridae; genus Ailurus; species Ailurus styani. The sequence continues at coordinate 2,085,425 of LNAC01000284.1, read as the reverse complement.
TTTACTACAGTTTGCCAAATGATAGCTACTGAGAATTCTGGCTGTACTCATGTATAGTAAGGCATTGTGTGAGAATGAACATCCCTTCAGGGCTTGATGAAAAAGATAAGTACAGTATGATCAGGTCTTAAGACTGTAGAAAACAGGGTGCCTGGGTGGCTCAGTGGGTTGAAGCCTCTGCCTTTGATTCAGTTCATGATCTCAGGGTCCTGGGTCCCAGTCCCACATCGGGCTCTCTGCTCAGCAGGGAGCCTGCTTCCTCCTCTCTCTCTGCCTGCCTCTCTGCCTACTTGTGATCTCTCTGTCAAATAAACAGAATCTTTAAAAAAAAGAAAGAAAAAAAGACTATAGAAAACATAAGATAACACAACTACCAGTTTATATCTAGTTACTGTCTCTTAATATATTGTGTAAAACACAACGGATCTCAATCGGTATCACAGCTCATTGTTTTTTGTTTTTATGTGTGTGTTTGTGTTTTGTTTTCTGCTTTTGTAAAAATCATAACAGCTTTAAAAAAGAAACAAAGTGTAATGGATTTGTTTTAAAAATCCAAAGTAATATACGTGACTTTTCCTTTTCCTCAGGAATAGCAAAGAGAATATTGATTATCCACTTCTTGAATATCCTCAAAAATAGCTTTAGAATTCTATCCTAATAAATTTCCCTGCGGACATACAAAGGAAGATACTACAGATGGACCAATTGAGGCATTGTCTATAGAAGAATCAGCAATCAGCTGTACTCTTAAAAAATGTCAAGATCATGAAAAACCAAAACATTTTTAAAAGGCTGACAGTTCTCTCCAAAAGAGTGGTTGAAATGGGGAGATAGCTATAAAATACATTTTTAGGACAACTGTCAAAATTTGGGTATTGGTCAGTGGGTTGAACAAGAATATTATATCTCTATTAAATTTCCTGATTTTGATTACTGCATTGTAGTTATGTAGAAGAATGTCATTGTTCTTATACACTGAAATATGTAGGATAAAAAGCTGATGTCTGCAACTTACTGAAAAATTACTGAGATTAACTCTCAAATATTTCAAAGAGAAAGTGTGCCTGACTGAGTGCACAGAGTGAGCAGGAAGTAGCTAAATAAATGGGACAAACTGTTAACAACCGGTGATTCTAAGTTAATGACATGCATTTTTGTGACACTCTTGCAATTTCAATTCTTTGAAATGAAAATTACATTTATTAAAAATTTTTAAAAACAGACAAATTTATAGTAGTAAAATTTAAAACAGTATTACTCCAAGAATAGTCATAATAATTAAGATAATACCTTGTGTTTGTATGTTAACCATTAATAAAGCCCCTAAATACGCTTATTTGACTGTATCCTTTGAACAAATCTAAGATGGCAAATGTCCTTATTCCCATTTTAAAGATGGAGAAACCTGGAAACAGAACTACTTCACTTCTTTAGTTTGAAAGACTTTGATTTGATGTCCTGTCTGTGGTAAATACACCCCAACTGTGCAAATTGCCCTCATTTAGGACATGAAGGCAAGCCCATGGTTTGTCCTATGCTCACTAACAAGCTGTCAAGCTTTAAGAATTTGGGTAGTTGCAGATCAGTAAGCACCTCTATAATTTAGAATCAATCTTCTAAGCTGTCTCATCTCTATTTTCATAGCATGTTATTGGTTTTCATTCCAAAGTTGTGCCTGCTTTCCTTGGCATGATCAATGAGGCAGATGCAGTTTTAGGAAAGAAACAATAGGAAACCCTGCTGGGTTTTTATGTATTAAAAAAGAAAGGGGGGCAATCAATGTTAGACAAGTAGAATTGAGAAAAGTATTAGGGAAATAAATTTTAATATCATGCTTTCAAGAGTTACATCAAATAATTCATATTTTACTTGAAAAGTTGTATATGTTCCTTGGAGAGAGAAAGCAAGACAAGGGAGGAGGGTCTAGAGATTCACATTTCCAGAATTCTTATTTCACAAGAATGCAAGGTCTGTCTTCTAAATTTAGACTACTTTTCTTTATTTACTATTACTTGCTCTACCTCTCCTTCTTTGTGTATGAGGGCAGAAGGTGTTAGAAAATGAAATTCTGTTAGCCCTTTTAAAAAATGTTACCACATTCTATTAAGTAGTAGTCTTCAAAGCTGAATACAACTCAGGGGCTATAGAAAAGAATCCATTGTGTTCTGGGTACAAAAAAGATCTATATCTAAGGTAGAGAGATGGATAGAAACTTAGGGTTTATTTTTAGATACTATGTTAATATACCAGCACAGTAGCACTGATATATGAAGTACATATTAATGTAATATTGTTATATACTTATTTACATAAATAAATATACATATGTTGGAAACGCCTGGTCAAATATTTTTAAACAAATTGGTATGTTCACAAAAGTAGTTTGGAGATGAGAGCTTCAGTGTTCCTAAGCAATGTTGGTTATATAGCAAAGGGAAATAAAGGACACTAACATTTAAGTATTAAATATGCCACTTGTGTCACATAGATTGACAGATTCATTCTTTAATTCAGCAAGTGTACATCAATTCATATAGAAACAGTAAAATGTGATGGCTAAAAGCACTGTATTCTGGAGTCAGACTACTTGGGTATGATTACGAACTCTCTGCCATTAAGAAGTTGAGTCCTCTTGGGGAAGTTTCTTAACCTCTCCTAACTTCAATTTCCTTGTTTGTAAAATGGGGCTAATGACCAAACTTACCTCGCAGGGCTGTTGCAATGATTAAAAGGGTAACTACCTGTGAAACATTTAAAGATGCTTGGTACACTGTTATCATTCAGTAGATTTTAATTGTTATTATTCATAGAATTAATCTGACAAATATTTATTGAGAATCTGGTATAATCCAGGTACTGTGGTAAGCATGAGATTATGTACTTGTCATGTGCAAAGCATTACATTCTGCATTAAATTCTATTCTATGGGGAATAAAAAATGATTCAGAAAAATGTTCTCTTGGTATTATCTTTTGCTACCTCACTTAAATAATAAACATTTATTATCTCACAGTTTCTGTGGCTCAGGAATTGTGATTTTTCTAGGTGCCTCTACCTTGAGGTCTTTCATTATATTTATCTATATTTAATAAACTGTAAAAGATATGCAGTGGATTCTACTAATACTCTCCAGTTCTTTCTCAATAACCAATTGCTAATACATTTTACCACCATGACCGCAGCAATAATTCCGGATCCGTTTGAATTTTACTGGGTGGTTCACACCATCCTTGTTCCACATAATCCCATCGTCACGGGGATGGCTGTTTCTTGCACCATGCCCTTATAATTAGATATGCTTATTCTTTATCAATTTATTTTGGTAATAACTGAGTAATGTTGAGTCTGTTTTCTCTCCCAAGTGCTCTGTGGCTGTATTTATGCTCTGAGACCTTGTCTCTACTGAAGGAATTCTCTCCACGAAATCACCCAAGTGGATTCTTCTTTTTACTATATGGTAAACTATTCCTATTCTTTATAGTCTTTTGTTTACTCTAATGATAACTTCTTGTTTTCTTATTGTATTATTTTTATTTGAGAGGGAGAGAGCAGAAGGAGGAAGGGCAGAGACAGAAGGAGAAAGAATCTGAAGCTGACTCCACGCTCTGTGTGGAGCCTGACACCGGGCTCGACCTCACAGCCCTGAGATCATGACCTGAGCCAAAACCAAGAGTTGGCTGCTTAACCGACTGTGCCACCCAGGTGATGATCTCTTATTTTAAATCTGAGTTGGAAAAGGCCTTCATTGGTGTCCTAAACTCCCGTAGATTTTACTGATGGCATTTATTTTGTATTCATTTGAGGAGTCATCTTGGAACGTTATATTGGAAAACTTGAAGACTACTCACAATTTGAGAAATTGCACAAAACAAATTGTGTCCTTGAATAATTTAACTTCAGCATTATAAATTAGTTTAGGTTCTTTGGTTTACATGAGAGTGAGCAGTGATGTATATTTTAGCCTTAAATTTTATATAAAAACAAGTTTTTATATACATGCATGGCATATTACATCAGAATTAATCATATCCTCACTGCTACATCATTATCCCTCCTAAGTTCTTTGTACAATGAAACTTCTTTGTTATCACCAAATTTATTTTCCACAGGAAATTAGAAATAAGTATGGGAGCAGGGAGAGCAGTTTTCCTTTCTTTCACTGTATGAAGGGAAAACAAAGCAAAACAATGAGCTGCTACTCCAAGCCTCATCTAATTCATGTTGAACAGACCATGGTCAAGGACAAAGACTGTGTCAAGCTGTGGATCTCCCATTAAGTCACATCTATTCCTAATCAGGAGGACACTCAGAGTGTGGTCACTGAATGGACATTTACTAATCTGATTAATTTTTCAAGCTCCAAACTCCTACTTCATTTTACTTAAAAGCATATTACTGGTGTGTATAAATCATATTTGTATAAATGAAGGCCCCAAAACCAATTTCTACTCAAACCATAAGGAAAATACAGAATGTAAAAAAAAAAAAAAAAAAAATTTTAACTTATCATTGTCATAAATGCCACTCAAATTACCCCCATTCTCCTGGTAAATTTGATTCTTATCTAATCTACCTTGAAATGTAAAGAAAGCCTTCATAAGAGATTTCATTTTGATATTCTATATTATTTGTATCTGACCTTACTCTAAGTTTTTCTCTTGTGCAGGGATATACAACCATACACGTTTATATACTAATTCGCCTCTGACTTTAGTCAGAAAGAGATATAAGATAATATGTGTCTATAATGCAAATATATAGGTGACCTCTGTGTAAATTTATTCACCATATAATTTCTTTAAATAGAGAGTTTCTTATGGTTATTTATATATTATTAAATGCATTAGAAAAAGAGGTACATAAACAACTCCTCCATAAATCAGGTTAATGTAACACTCTGAATAAAATAAAATATAGTCACTAAACCAGCTTGGGTAATCATTCACAGAGTAAAACCATTCCATATCTAGATCATATCTTTTAAATGAATCTTATCTTAACAGGCTATGAACATGGAGCTTCAACTTGACATATGAGCCTTCACTGACCCTATGACAGGTGTGATATTTAGTGTTATATCATTTTATAAATTTTTTTTTAAGATTTATTTATTTGATGGGGGTGAGGGGGGCTCACAAACAGGGGGAGAGGCACAGCGAGAGGGAGAGAGGGAGAAGCAGGCTCCCTGCTCAGCCTCATCACCCTGCTCACCTACACCAGACCGATGTGGGGCTTGGTCCCAGAACCCTGGGATCATGACCCGAACCAAAGGCAAATTCCCAACTGACTGAGCCACCCAGGTGCCCCTATAAAAATTTTTTTTTAAGATCTTATTTATTTATTTATTTGACAGAGAGATTACAAGCAGGCAGAGAGGCAGGCAGAGAGAGAGTAGGAAGCAGGCTCCCTGCTTAGCAGGGAGCCCAATGCGGGGCTTGATCCCGGGACACTGAGATCAGGACCTGAGCCAAAGGTAGAGGCTTTAACCCACTGAGCCACCCAGATGCCCCCCCTATAAAATTTTAATTATGAAAATTTTCAATGTACAAATAGGTAAAAAGAGAATACAAGGTTAAAACCTCAGGTATTCAACACCCAGCTTCAGAAACTCACCAATTTAAGGACATTCTGTTTTTCATCTACACTCCACTTAACTGGATTGTTTTGAAGCAAATCCCAGATGTTATTTTACTTCAGTTGTAAATATTTCACTATGTATCTTTAAACAAAAAGTGACTTTTTCTATATTATACCTTCAGTACTACTATCCCACGGTGAAAAATGTAAGGTAATCCCTTAATATCTTTTTTTTTTTTTGGTGTGTTAGTTTGAATGAATCAGAATTATGGAAACCGGGTACACCCACACATTACATTTGGTTGATAGATAATTTGTCCCTTTTGTCCTAAAGGTCCCCCTCCCTCTATTTCTTTCTTGTGATTTATTTTTGAAGAATCTGGTCATTTGTGGAGTTTTTTACAGTAAGTATGTTGCTGCTGCCATTCTCATGGTATTATTTAATATACTTACCCACTGTTTTTTTCTTTATAAGTTGATAGTTAAATCTAGGGTCTTAATCTACATAAATTCAGTTTTTCACAAGAACACTTTATAGGTATATGGTGTATTTCCACTGAGTCACACAATACCTGTTTTTCTTCCTCCCTCTCTCTCTATTTCTATTTCTCTTTCTTATTAATGTCTATTGTTGCTTATTGCCTAGATTCATTATTTCCATGGGGGATTATGAAACCATGATATTCTAATTCTGTCATTCCATCTTCATGCTTCTATAAAGAGAAAATTTCCCTATCGTACAGTTTTTATAAGAAAGTCAGGTTAAATGGTTAATTATTTCTTCTCTTCACCTACTTTCAGACTGATGAATTGGTTCTCTAGCAGCTTCCTATGGTCCCCAACAGATTTATATTTTAGTATCATTATATACTCCAATATTATTTCACTTTTGATTATGTGAAACTCATTCAAATTTAGTTATCTTATGGTAAAGAAAAAGATTAAACCAAGACACTACCCATAGTTGAATATATAATAAAAGCATAAAATTAAATACTAGAGGGAGATTTGCCCAAGATATTAAAAGTGTAATTTGTGTTTAAGAACAAACATTCCCCAGTCCCTATGCTAAGAGTACTAAAACACAGGCAATAACATAGAATGATATAATTCCATCAAATTTTATTTCTAAATAATTACAAAGTATTGTCTGCTTACTATATGCCAAAGTATGCTGCAAACACTCTACATGATTTACCCGGTAATATACTCACAACATTATAAAGATATTATTACTACCATTTTACATTTGAGGATCCCTACCCTTGTTGAATGTCTGACTGACATTTAATTTTAGAGTTATGCCCCATTTAACCTGTGCGCCTAGAACTGAGGAGAAAAGTAATCCAAAATGGCCACCTTGCTGAGAGGAGAAACCCCTGTGGATGACTCAGCACTCCTCCGCAGGGTTGCTTCCGCATAGCTTTAAGAACTTCTGCATGGCCCAAGACAATTAACAGAAAGACCCCGTGAAAAGTCCCTAGTTTACCTATAAATATCCACCCCAATCATAGCTGGGAACTCAGACTTCGGGAAGGATCCCGCTGAGCCGCAGTTATCAATAAAGCTGTGTTCTCCCAACTCTCCATGTGCCCCTTGAGTTTCTTGGTCGCCCAGAATTTCCACAATAAAACCCTGAGGGAATCTGTGAATGGCATCCTTCTGAATGTATCTGTGCCCATGTACTCTTTCCTGGAGGGACTTTGCATGGCTTCAACCAAATTTGAAAAGAAACCATAATCTCTCACCTCTCCCAGAAGTCAAAAATTGATGCAACAGGTGAGTTGATCAAGGAGTATGATGAAGACTCTGGGAATTGAGGATTGAGAATCTTGCCATTTTCATTTACACAAACATTCCATAGATCTGCCTGATATTAGACATACCACCTAATAGCTAGCCACCTTCCTTCAGATGTATTTTTCCAATATACGTGACTTTATATCTAAAAACTTACAGAAACTGAAGTATGTGTCCTACCTAAGTATGACTATGTTTTTCTGACGCCATGTAAGAATTAGTCATAAACAGGGGCACCTAGGTGGCTCAATCCATTAAGTGTCCAACTCTTGATTTCAGCTCAGGTCAGGATCCTGGGATCTAGCCCTGTGGGTTGGGCTCTGTGCTCAGCGGGAAGTCTGCTTCTCTTCCTCTCTCTCCTTCTCCCTCTGGCCCTTCCCCGCTCTCGGTATCTCCCTCTCTCTCTCTCAAATAAATAAATAAATCTTAAAAAAAATAGTCATAAACATTGTTTTGCACCCAAGTCTTAAAGGTTCAGTAGGTGACATTTGTCAATGTCATGAATACAAAACTCCGTGTTGCATTTAGTTTTAAAAGAAATGCTTATACAACTACTTTAGAAAACAAAGGTCTCTAAGGAAAATGCTACCATCATTAAATAAAATATAAGACTTGCAAATAAATGCCATTCATTTTAACATATGTGCTTGGCAAGAGTACCAGGAATGAACCTACGACTACTTGCTCCCCCCATCCCTAGTAGTAAATTTCATAACAATTGTAGACACACAAGACTGCCAGTGATTTTCTCAGGTAACTTTTCGACATTACTCCTATGGATATTAGTTTCAGCAATATGATTGGTGTTATTTGAAATGTTTTTCACTAGATACACTGTTTTTTTAAGATAACTCTGTGTCTTCCATCCTGGACTCTATATATAGAACTAAATCATAATATCATATTTGCCATTGGTAGAATTTCAAAGATACATTCTTCACCTTATTGGTAGTTTTAATACTGGATTCAAAGCACAGATCATTCTTTTATGGAAAACAACAACGATAAAATTTTTTTAAAAACCTTTTTGCCCTGATGGGTATTCTATTTCATTTCTGCTTAATGGTACTTTTTATCACCCTGTTCATTAGGGTAATCATCTTGGAACCATAAACACATTAAATGAAATGCTACAAGGGACAGATTACCAATATTTCTAATTAAAGATACTGTTGACCATAAGCTAATTAGAGTAAGCAATATTTTCAGCATGGCACAGAAACTGTACAAATATAAATTACTGAGATTAAAAATAGTGTGTTAATTTAAATTTTATCAGGCTACATAAGGTATTTTTAACATTGAATTCAAGAAAATATTGGGTTGGATTTGTTTCAGTGAAATTTCATTTTTAAAAATATCTAAAAAATAAATAAATAACATTTTTTTCTAAAAATCTAATTACAGGTAAAGACCACAGTTGGCAGAGTCAATATTTAGATCCAACAAGGAATAGACAGTGCACACTGCACGTACAGTTCCTTTTTGTTCTTGTTCTGGCTCTGTAAGTTAGTGGAGAACTGAAATATCACCTCATGGATATAAGCAAAGTTCAACCCTTCAAACCTTCACCTAAATAACTCACGTGGAGACTTTTTTCCCCTGCTTGAATTAATTCATTTTGTCTTTTGATAAAGAGGTCATTGCTCAGGTACAGAGGGAGGGGTAACATTACAACATGAATGACTTATCATCTCTTACATTTATGTAAACGAGAAAACTATGAAAAAATTTTCCTGTTTTACCTTGGCAATGTAATTCTATCATGCATTAGGTCTTAGGTTGGAAATTGGAAGTTAACCTTTTGGAAAACGGAAGGATAGGAGAAGGGTGATCCTGGCTCCCGAGGTCAGGTCAAAGAGCAGGCTTTGTTTATCAGGATCAGACTCTGTGACATCAAACACTGGCTCTAGGGAAGAGAGAAAATGTTTCCTACAAAACACGAGAAAGAATATGTTTATCTGAAGATAAAGTCAAAAGACTTGAACAGAATTATAAAGCAGAATGAAATCTTTGTGATTTAACAGTAAACTCAGAACTATATAGAAAGCAGAACAGAAGCGGTTACTAGTAATTCTCAAGTTAGTAAGGAATTAAGGAATAATGCTGTTGAGTTCAGAGTCCTTTATGCCAATATATAGAAAATGACACAGGCCCAAATCAGAATTTTTTTAAAAAGATTTTATTTATTCATTTATTTGACAGAGTGAGACACAGCGAGAGAGGAAACACAGGCAGAGGGAGCGAGAGAGAGAGAGAAACAGGCTTCCCGCCTAGCAGGGAGCCTGATGTGAGACTCGATCGCAGGACCCTGGGATCCTGGCCTGATACGAAGGTAGATGCTTAACGCCTGAGCCACCCAGGCGCCCCAAATCAGAATTTTTAATATAAGATATGAAAATATATAAGTAATAGTAAAGGAAAAGAATACCACTACCCACTCCAGAGGGGACCACTTTAAAAATATATACATATTGGGACCTATCTTCCTTGAGTACTTTCCTATTTTATATATACAGACAGACTCACATATACACATATACATAATCTATACATGTCTACATGTGTGTGTATGTCACTTTAAAATTACAATGATCCTCAACTGTTCTTTTTAAGACTATACCATAAACATATTTCAAAGTTAAGAAAGAATTAATTCTTACTCTGTTTAATAGCTGTTAGCATTCAATAGAATGGCTAACAAGAAATTTTCCCTCTGATGGGCATTTAGTTTGGTCTTTCCAAAGCACATGGAATAGAAGTTTTTCCTGGTCCCCGTGTGTGGTGTTAAAAGTACCTGCGGGCTTTTCCCAGGGCTCCAGGAAGCAAATGGGTGAGGGATGTTCCCTAGGAATGCTGAGGAGATCCACTTATCACACAGAACACCGTAGGCAGTAAAGCCACCTAACTTCTTTGCCTCAGGACCTCCCAAGAGGCAGAGGCCTTTCTAGGGTCTAGGTAGGGTCTTCTTCCTCTCTCACAGAATGGTAAAGAGATGGTACTTTGTCCTGAGAAACTTAAAGGTCTCCTTTGCAATCTGTGTCCTCTTCTCCACTTTGGTAATTCCAGGAGAGAATTCGGAGGGAGAGGCGTAATGAATACAGACTCAAGACATCATCTTCCCATCATGCCTGACCTAGATTTTAGAAAATCAGATTTCTTAAAGTTCATAGGAAAATTAAATGAAGAAACTCTAAAAGAGAAAATGGCTCATTACATATAAAATTTCTTCAAAGTAAATGAATTAATCTATGGGGAATAATTCCAGTGGAGGGGTGAGGGAGAGGCTATAGATATTCATTTGAACAAATAAAACAGAATATTTGAATTTTCAAAGAAAGAAAACCAATACATTAAGGAAACTGTATTCTGAGGAAACTATTTATCTTCAGAAAAACCCTGGACACATATTTAAATATGTAATGCATAAGCATTTAGAGGAGCATATAGGAATCAAAGAAGCCCAAACTGGTTTAGTAAATACAAGGCAGAATATATTCCTTCCTCTCTGCCTCTCTCTTTTCTCTTTCTTTTCTTCTTCTTCAATAGTAGTGATAATAAATATATTTGTTTGGTAGATATATGGAAATTAAAAATATTAATTTTAGTTATTGTGAATAAAATGGTTAAACATAGCTAGAAGCTCACTGAACAAAAATATATCAAAGCTGGTTGAACAAAAATATTCAGAGATTACTGTGAATAAAATAAGTGTAATATATTGAATTCTAAAGACAGGTAGCACAGTACTATTACAGGCAATGTGCTAAAACACATGAAACAAATAAGGAGAAATATTTATGACTCCCTGCATTTAGGTTACAAAAAGTCAATTACCTAAGTATGGGAGAGGGAAAACGTGGTTTGACAACCACTCAGTAAAAGAGAAAAGAAAATAAGCACTGTATGGATTATAGTTTCCCATCCGCTATTTATAGATCCATGGGGAGGTGGCTAACACAGACTGAATTATTGTAGTCTGAACAAGGGTGTTAATGGCTTCTCTTCAATCCTCCAGCTCAACTACTTTTGGGAAATATCTTTGATAATTTTTTAAAGATTTTATTTATTTATTTCCGAGAAGGAGAGAGAGAGCACAAGTTGGCGGGACAGGCAGAGGGAGAGGGAGAATCAGACTCCCTGCTGAGCAGGGAGCCCAACACAGGGCTCCATCCCAAGCCTCAGGGATTATGACCTGTACCAAAGGCAACACTTAACCTATTGAGCCACCCAGGCACACCTATCTTCGGTATTTTTAAATTAATACAAAACAGATGAAAACAATGACAGGGCTGGATTTAGTTGAGAAAAACTTCATGCAAGTACTCCAGTTTATTGCAATTAATTAAAAATAATTTGCTTTACTCCCCCTTATTGATCTTAGTTGATTTCCTACTCAACAAAGAGGCATGTTTATTACACATTACTTTTATAAACATAACTTTTCTTTTAGCAACGATCACAGAGAAGTTATAACATAGAAAATTTGTGGGGTTTTTTAAAGATTTTATTTATGAGAGAGAGAGAGAGAGAGAGAGAGAGAGAGACAGCAGGAGCTGGGGGAGGGACTAAGGGAGAGGGAGAAGCAGGTTCCCTGCTCAGCAGGGAGCCAATACCGGTGGGGCCCAATCCCAGGACCCCAGGATCACAACCCGAGCTGAAGGCAGATGCTTAACCGACTGAGCAACCCAGGGCCCCAGGAAATTTGTTATAATTATAAAAAGGAAAGCATTTGGCCTAATCATAGACATCTGTAAGTGTTTCTTTCACAAATTCTTCCTGTTGATACCTTCGGCATAGCAAAAAGAGAGCTTAAGTCAACCAACATTCACTGATAACTTGCTAGGTGCAAGAAATTTTGAGAGACTCTTTATGGTCAAAACAACGCTTGCAAGTCCTCTCTCCATGGGTCTCTCACACTTCCAAATATCTTACAAGTAGATGCATTGACTATCTTTGCTCTGCGCTATCATTTCAAAAATGGTTATATAGTAAACAGCCACGGAAGATAAAAACAGTGTCTTGCTCTGAAGCTGGAGGTCCCTCTTGGGTGACACCTGCATTGTGTGTGCTGATCACACCTGTCTCTCTCCAAGTCATCTTGAACAAATTGGGGATTGGGAAACTGACATGAGAAAATGCTGATGTTCTGGCTACCGGTATTGTAGTAAGTAACAGAGTTGTTTGTGTGACTGAAGAGCCCTCTGCCTTCTGCCAGCATGAAACTGTGGCTTGCTAAGTTGATAGCTAGACCCTTCACAACTCTCAAAAACACATAAACCGAACTACTGTCTTTAAAAAGGGGTCAGTCTACTTAGGGAGACTGTTTATGGAATAAATCACTACATACATATGAAAGATTTCAAATGTATCACTACATATACATATGTATTTACTACATAAATCACTACAAACATATGAAACATTTAATAGCACATAAAATTTTATCCAAAACATATGAAATATTAATTTGAATGTAATCCTTTGGATAAATTAATAATGTTATATTTCTTAATTCTAAGATGATTTACTTGTAACAGTGATTAACTCAGTTGTGTAAATCTTCAGATAACGATGTATATTGAAATGTATATCAAATGTATATTCTTCTAATTAAAAAAAAAAGTCCATCTCTTTAGGAACCCTTCTTCCCAGGTGAAGATAATATTTACATAATTAACCACAGCTTCTTATAAACACTTATCCACAAATTAAAAGACATTTTCCACTTAAAAAAATTAACCCTAGAAGGCTGTAATAAAAAAGATAATAAGTGTTTGTGTAGAGAATCTGGAATTCTCATATATTGTTGGTGGTAAAGTAAAATTATGCAGCCATTTTGGAAAACAGTTTGAAGTTCCTCAAAAGGTTTAAATGTAAAATATGACCTAGCAATTCCACTCCTGGTTTTATACCTGAGAGAATTAAAAGGATGCATACACACACACACACACACACACACACACACACACACACAACCCTTGTACACAATGTTTATATTAGCATCACTCATAGTAGCCAAAAAGTAGGAAAAATGTTTACCAATTAATGAATGAATAAACCAAATATAGGATAGCCACATAATGGACAATTATTTGACCATAAAAAGGAATGAAGTACTGATACATGCCAAATCTTGAATGAACCTTGAAAATATTATACTAAATGAAAGAAACCAGTATCAAAAGGTGACATATTGGATTATTCTATTAATGTATGTAATATGTGTGTTATTCCATTTAAATGAAATGCCTAGAATAGAGAAATCCATAGAATCAAAAAGTAAACTTGTAGTTGCAAGATAACTTTCCCAGGTCTCTCTTTTAAAATGTGGGTTAGCTTCCTCCTAAGTGATCTCATAATCTCTTACATTTACCTCTATTGTACATTTTCTACACAGTGCTACAAATGTCTTTTAATCCTAAGCAATTTGAATACTGAGACAGTTTTATGCTATGCTACTGCAGCTCCAGTGTTTGGAATCATTCATTCTCTCAGTATATAGTTTTGAGTAGCTACCATATGGTACAATAGAGGGGACACAGCAGGACTCCCAACAAGATCTCTGCCTCGGGTGCCTGGGTGGCTCAGTGGGTTAGAGCCTCTGCTTTCGGCTCAGGTCATGATCTCAGGGTCCTGGGATCGAGGCCCACATCGGGCTCCCTGCTCAGCGGGGAGCCTGCTTCCCCCTCTCTCTCTCTGCCTGCCTCTCTGCCTCCTTGTGATCTCTCCCTCTGTGAAACGAATAAATAAAATTAAAAAAAAAAAATCTCTGCCTCGTGGAATTTATATTTTAGTAGAGTACATATTATGTTTTCAATAAATATTCACTACATGAAAAAATGTGAAAAATATAATTTTTAAAATTTTAAAATCAACTACAGTTCATAAAAGAGTGGCTACATTTAAAATGAAATGTTAAGTGGAAGTGAATACTTAGTCTTTTTGAATTTATACTCATCAGCGTTCATCAGATTCAATAATTTTGACCAATACATAGATGCCAACGCTCTTACTAAATTTATTCCATTATACAACACTAAAAGCATCATTCTAGATTCAATTAATCCTATTCACACATAGTGGTAAGAAGCATTCAGGTCATTAAAGTGAAAGTGAAATCCCAGAGGCAAAATAAAAATCTATTTGGATTATCTGTATAATTAAACTTATATCCCCTCTAAAACAACAAAACTTGTAGAGGGTGCATTCAGTGCTTTGTTCTATAGTAATCTGGAGTCAGTTAGGGACTCATAAATATCCTATTAAAATTAATTATACCACTAACCGATTTAATGCAAAATGAAAAAACAAAATTGTTTCAGCATTTACCATGGCAAAATGATACCTTTCAATTATAGCGAATGAAGCCAACATACATACATATACACAATCCATTAAATCCATTTTGTTAAACTTTAAGGTATTCACAGTTAGTCATCTCTTATACACTAAAACAAGATTGGCATACTTGAATAATTAAGTTTATTCTTCTATAATCTGACTAGGATTAGAATCAGGAAGATTTATAAGATTAGAAATTAGGTTAAATAAACTATATGCCTCCTTTAAATCTACAATCTATGATTCTATGAATTCAGTTGAGCTACTTTGACCCAAATGTCTTCATATTCTAGAAATACATATTTTTCAAGATAGCATTTTCAGCATTTTCTTTTGGAGAATGTTAAAGTCCTGCAAAAATATTAAAAATTGGCTTATGGTGGGAGAAAGAGAGGTGAAAAAATTTAGAAAATGTTGGATTTTAAAAATTAGTTTACTGAATGAATTTTCAGATCCTTATCCTGACATATTATTGATTCTCAAGTAGGGGAAAAGAGAATATCTAGTCCCCATTTAACTACAGAATTTTTTTTTAACATACCACAAGTTTTCCACAAAATTCAATTAGGTACACTATTTATCTGTAAAATTTCTAAATAACAAATATTGAACATAAATGTTATACAATACTTAGTTTCTTTAGACTACAATAAACTTGAGCTTCAATGGATACGGTTTTATGACTTAAACCAGAAGTCAACAAATTTTTTCTGTAAATGCCAGACAGTAAATATTTTTTTTATTTTCTGTTAACAACTACTCAACTCAGTTGTTTTATCATGAAAATTACCATAGATCCTAATAAATAAATGTGAATGGTTATGTTTGAATAAAACTTATTTTCAAAACAAGCAGTGGACCACAGTTTGCCAATCTATGTTTTAGACAGTGGAAATTAATTCCAAAATAAAAGTTCAAATCTGCTGTGAGAAACCACATTGAGTAAGCTATATGTTGATGTCTAAGAATAATTATGGTTCTATTAAATTTAGATTTCTGGCTTTAAAGTATCATTTTACATCTATCACTCTCAATAGTGTAGTGTTTTGCTGAAAGAGGGATATTTTCCTTACATATGGGGCATTGTATAGTTGAGCTATCATTCTTTTCCTAATTTAATAAAGAACAGGTGGCAAGGTTCTATATGAAATGTTAATATAGGGGCGCCTGGGTGGCTCAGTGGGTTAAAGCCTCTGCCTTCGGCTCAGGTCATGACCTCAGGGTCCTGGGATCAAGCCCTGCATGGGGCTTTCTGCTCAGCGGGGAGCCTGCTTCCTTCTCTCTCTCTGCCTGCCTCTCTGTCTACTTGTAATCTCTCTCTGTCAAATAAATAAATTAAAAATCTTAAAAAAAAAAGAAATGTTAATATATTCTAAGTTTGATGTACACAAGTTTTCAGAACTCCCATTATGTTCTTAAACATCATATTAAACAACAAAAAAAAAGAGTCCTGCTATAAATTTTTATTTCACAAGCATAGGGATTTTTGTTTTAGACCACCTGGCACATGTTTACTCTTCAAAGTCTTCAAATTCTTTTTTAAAAAAGTACGACCTAATGATATTTTCTTTCATGAATCATTTGGAAAGATTTATTTGCATTTGACTTAATTTATTTATCTGTTTTTATCTAGGACTCTTCCCCTGAATCATTTTCCGCTCTTATCCAAACAGCAGGCTTTTATCCTGGAAGGTGGAAAAATATAACAGTACTTCAGTTCTCTAGGGCGCTCCCCTCCTGTGGTACCAATACCCTAAATTAAGAGCTTCCACTGAAAGTGTTTAAGATTTTGTATCAAAGATAGGACAAGACACAGCGGTTAGTCCAAGAGAAGGGCAACTGAGCAGTGTGGTAGTAAGTGGGTTAATAGGAAAAGTAGGCCACTGAGGATTATCCTTCAAAACAGAGCAATCTCATCACACTGACAGGTGGCATCAAAATTCTGACAGTTGGACTGTTGCTGCCAATACTGCTGCTGTTCTCACTGCCCCAATTCTGCAGTCACCTGTAGCTCCACAAATGAGACAGATGTCAAACAGAAACTTACACTCCTATTTTACACCTACTCAAACTAACTTCTACAAACCAGTCACCTTCTATGACAAAAGAAACATAAAAAGTTCTAACCATTTAAACCAGACCATTTACATTGTAAGCTCTCAGTTAAGAGAAATGAAACACAGTATCACTTACAGCTCTAGAATATTATTCTTATGGACATTCAATAAGCAAGCATAATTAATTTTAATTAAAAATTAAAATTTTTAATTTTTAAAATTAAAAAATTAAAATATATTCCCTATTAAATAGAGTACTTAAATATATTGACTAAGCTAAATATTAAATTTTGGTATATTTCTTTATGTTAGAAGTTTATTATGAATCATCTCTAATAAATATGGACTTTTTGAGACTTAAGTATAAAGAGTTATAAACTTAAGAAAATGTCAAATGCAGAAAATATTTTTAGAAGAAAATGCTGTCAATTTATTACCACTTTTATTTAAATGGGAGAAATATATCTTATGTTTGTCTGCTTTTCCTTCTCCAAACAAATTTGAATTGTCGAATGGAACTAAAATAATTGTTTTGCATAGAAAACAGCTATAAATATATTAATGTTTTAAACCACCACCTGGAAAAAGAACTTCATCACCAAAATTACTTTAAAAATGCATAAGAAAAAAATTTATTCCTCCCTTATAATTATAGGAGGCTTATAACAATAGATACTAAATTACATTTTAGTAAATTGACCTAAGGTATAAAATGATGGCAAAGTATGTCCACTCTGCAATAAAATACATTTTCAAGTTGTTCAATATAAAATCTATTGTTTTTTAAGCAGTTTATCTAATGTTAAAAATGAGATGTAGTCTCATAACTAATGCCTTCTATAGTAAAAGGTAACTTTTACTAATTCTCCAATATCTGCCTCTTCATAAATAGAAATATCAACACTAAAAAAAGATGTTAAAGATTTAAAAATCAACACTGATTAAAATTTTAT
The DNA here is from genome assembly GCA_002007465.1 of Ailurus styani. NCBI lineage: Eukaryota > Metazoa > Chordata > Mammalia > Carnivora > Ailuridae > Ailurus > Ailurus styani. Next base: position 2,067,694 of record LNAC01000284.1, on the reverse strand, counting down.
AACTTAATAATATTGAGATTTCATTATATTCATTATCCCAAAGGAGAGATGCTATATTCTATAAAATGAAAAATGGGATAGTCAAAGAAATATTAAGTCAGGTCTGCATAAACACAGACAATATGCCATTAGCAGTTTCATAAAACATTTAAAGCTTTACATATGGGCGCCTGGGTGGCTCAGTGGGTTAAAGCCTCTGCTTTCAGCTCAGGTCATGATCTCAGGGTCCTGGGATCGAGGCCCGCATCGGGCTCCCTGCTCAGCGGGGAGCCTGCTTCCCCCCCTCTCTCTGCCTGCCTCTCTGCCTCCTGTGATCTCTCTCCCTCTGTCAAATAAGTAAATTAAAAAAATAAATAAATAAATAAAGCTTTACATAAAAGTCTATCTTATACTACCAAATGTATGATTTCTGAATATCTAGAAAGGACTGATTTCTAAAGTACAGGATGAACTAACTCACTATGAAAAAAATCTAAATGTCCTTTTTCCCCCCATTTTCATAAGCCTAATCAGTTGGTAGAAAGGATGCATAGATATTGTATAAAGGGGTTTCAGTGAGAAATTAGTTTTGTCACATGATATCTTTTCACAAAAAATTGAAAAATGACACCTAAATGATAAAACAGTAAGGTAAATTCATATCTTTTTAATTATTAGTGCTAAAAAATGCAAAGCTAGCGACAGGGCTCTGCTGCTATGGTTCTTGTGTTTAGAGAAGAGGGGAAATGCATATCAAAAACACATGGAACTACTCTTCAAAATTACACATGCTAGGGCCACCTTGTTGGGTGGATGAAGCAGATGGAGATGGAAGAATGAAAACGCACATGGACATAGGTATTTGAAAAGGCTTTCCAGGTGAATATATACAACCTTCCATAACCCAGCTCTTAGCTTATTGTACTATCCCACAACACTGAATTCCTGTTCCTTTTTTATTATATATGTTATTCAATAATTTGGATGAAAATATAAAACCCTCTGGATCAGAGCTTTTGTGATGCCATACAGAGTCAGATATGCCTTGAGGAAGATTCACAAAAATGGGCACTTAAAATCTCAGTTGTGGAGAATTGTTACTAGAAGCCATATGAGATATGAGAAAAATAAGCTAAGTTAAAGTTAGAGAGGTAGATAAGAAGTTAAAATATGGATAGTTTACATATGGGTCAGAATTAATTACAGTGTGTGTAGCAGACACTTTTCTGTGCACTTTAAATGTATATTCTCATTTATTCCTCACAACATCTCTATGACCTAAGTGTTCTAATTATCTTCATTTTACAGAGAAGAATAGTATAGAGAGTTTACATCACTTGCCCAAAGCCATAAGCTATTAAGTAGTAGGTCCAAAATTTGAACCGAGGCAATTTTTTCAACAAATCCACACTCTTAATCATAAGGAGTTGTGGCATTTTATTTGCACGCAGCCTGGCCACTCTTCACAGGCCTGTTCTCAAGTACAGAAGTAAGTTACGCACTTAAAAATGTCTATCCAATAAAAAACTTGGAGAGTCAGCTAATGCCATAATCAAGAGTTAAATAATGTGGACTTGTTGAAAGATGGATTTCAACCTATAAGTTAAAATTACTAGAGTTATGTGAAGTCCTGAGTTTAAGTGCCTAAGAGACATTCACTTCCAGCTGTGATAAAGTAACAAGTATAAGATTAGCCCTCCTATCACAACTAGGAAACTAGACAGCTATTATTTTTCAGGCAGTGATAACTGTGAACCTTGAAAAAAGGAATCAAATGAGATAAGTCTTAAGACTGTCCAAGTTTTTTGCCTAGAAACACTCTTCAGAAGATTAAGAAGCACAGTATATGTGCTCAGCTATAAAGACAGACATCAGATATTTTCAGCACCAGATCATGTGGACGTTGCTGGGTTTTGCAGGAGAGAATACAGGGAAAGAGGAGCTTCACACAGAAGGAGCTCCAGCTATGTGCATTAAGGTCTTCTTGAGACTTCAGATGCATTCTGACCTGTGCACCCGCAGGGTGAGACTCTGTGAGGCCAGGTGAAGAATCACAGTCAGGAAACACAAAGTGAAAGACTACTGTACACACGAATAAATAAACTTCCTGCCAGCACAAAGTACAACATACTTTAAGGAAATATAATAAATCCATATGTGTATCCATGTAGCAGTCAAAAGGTTCAGCAGGCAACCAAACATAGCTACAATATGAAGAAGCAGAAAAATGTAACACACAACCAGAAGAAAAATAAGACAGTAGAAACAAGCTGGAAAATGAAAAAGAAATGAAATTATTTGAAAAAGAAAAAAAAGACCCAATTATAAACAAATTCAAGGATGTTCAGAAAAAGTTGGACAAAATGAGCAGTGAAATAGGGACCAAAAAAATCAAATAAACCCCTAAAACCAAAACCCACAATATTCAAAATGGAAGGCTTACTGGCAGGGTCTAACAGTAGATTAGAAAATGCAGAAGGGAACACTAAATTTAAAGTCATAGTAATAGAGCCCAAACTGAAAAAGGTAAAAAAAAAAAAGAAAATCTAAAATAAAACAAGAAAGACACAATCACCTGTTGGAGAATATCAAGCTATCTAATATATGTAAATTGGAGTTCCAGATTTTTGAATTGGGGAAGGAGAAAAATAATTGAGTAAAAAAATGGCATAAAAAATTTCAAGATTTAATGAAAAATAAGTCCGCAAATCCAAGAAGCTTAAAGAACACCAAGTAGGATAAACATAAAGATAACTATAATCAGACATATCACAATCAAATTGCTTGAAACAAATGATAAATAAAATCTCTTCAAAACTTTCTGAGAAGATGAGATATATTACACATACAGGAAAATAAGCATAAAAATAACATATCAGAAACAATGTGAACAGCAAGTCAATAGAATAGTATCATTGAAGTGATCGATGAAAGACAATTAAAGGGGAAAAGGGCACTCTACAATGAAAACATCTTTTAAAATGAGGGTAAAATAGAGCAATTTCCAGAAGAAGGGAGGGAAGGAAGGAAGGCAGGAAGGAAGAAAGGAAGGGGAGAAGGAAGGAAAGAAGAGTGAGAGAGAGAAAGGAAAGTGTCACTGGGAGACTTGTGCTATAAGAAATGTTACAAAAAAGAAAACATATGTCTTTTAGGCTGAAGGAAAAACTTACAACATTGAAACAGACACACACACACAAAAATGAAGTGATCTAGAACTGATAAATATGTAAGTATATATGAAACACTTTTTTCCCACAATTTATTATGTACAACATAAGAATAATAACAATGTACTGTCTGGTCTATAGCAATTGCAAAATTAAATGTTATATAATAGCACAAAAGGACAGGAGGGGCAAATAGAAGTATATTGTTGTAAAGTTCTTACAATTCATATGAGATGGCATAATTTTACTTGAATGTACTGGAACAAGTTAAAAATGCTTCCAATTTACATTACTGAAAAAAATTAAAGAAGATGTAAATAAATGAAGAGATTTAACAGGTTGATAAGCTTGCAGACACAAACAATCCTAATCAAAATCCTAATTGGTTATGTTGTAGAAATTGGCAAGTTTATTTCATTTTATTTTATTCTTGAAAGTAATGACCAGCTTTTAAAAAGAAAAGAAAAAAAACTGACAATGCTTTCACTACATTAATAAAGAAATGAAAGAAAGAAGATTCAAAAACCAAAATGTGAAATGAAAGAGAAAATACAACAGATGAAAGATTGCTATAAACAATTATATACTAACAAATCAGATAATTTAGGGGGAAAAAACAGATAATTCCTAAAAACGTACAAGTTATCAAGATTGAATCATGAATCTTGAATCCAAAAAGTAGGAAAAGTTCTCAGATCAATACCAAGAATGAAAGTTGAACTGGGTACAAAAGTCTCTCAGCACAGAAAAGCCCAAGACTACATGGTTTCATTGGTGAACTCTACCAAACATTAAAAAAATAATAATGACAATCTTTATCAAAATCTTACATATAACGGTATAGAGGGAACACACTCAAAATCCTTTCATGAGTCCAGTACAACCCTGACACCAAATCAGGATAAAAACAATATAAGAACAAAAAAAATCAAGTTTGTCCAATGTAAGTATTGCTACTCAGACTTCCTTTTGACATCCATTTGCATGATAAATGTTTCTCCACCCCATCACCTGGCCAGTTTATTTTAAAATTTATATTGAAATTCAAAAGGCATTAAAAAGCCAACATAACAGGTGGCTGGGTTATGGACCTTGGGGAGGGTAGGTGCTATGGTGAGTGCTGTGAATTCTGTAAGACTGATGATTCACAGACCTGTACTCCTGAAGCAAATAATACATTATATGTTAAAAAAAAAAAGCAAAAAAGAAATTTGGAGCACTAATCTATATATTTTTTTATTTCAAGACTGAACTACAAACCCAGTGTAATCAATAAAGTTATAAGTGTGTAGGAATAGACAGATAAACCACTAAAACAGAGTCTGACTGATAGACTCAACCATATATGCTCAATTAATTTTCAACAACGTTAAAGTGAATAAATAAGGAAAGGAAAGTTCACCAAATTCTGTTGACCAACTTAATAGCCATAAGGGAAAAGAAAAATTGTTCTATTCTTATTATGCCAATAAACACAAAAAAGATGCTCAAAATCATTGATTATTAGGGAAATATAAATTAAAGCTACAATGAGAGACAATACACATACACTAGGATATTAAAATAAAGACTAACAATACAGGTATTTTAAGGATGTGGAGCAAGGGGATGGTCATATATCACTAGTGGGAGTGTGATATGGTACAAGCACTTTGGAAAGCTGGTTGGCTATTTTCTTAGCAAGTTTGACATGCATTTACTTTAAGACCCAGCAATTCTACTAATCAGTATTTGCTAAGAGAAATGAAAACCTGCATTTTCAAAAAGATTTATAAATGAACCTTTATATGAGGTTGATTCATAATAGCTTCAACCTGGAAATAATCAAAATGTTTGTCATCAAGAAAATGGATGAGCAAACTGTGGTATGTTGCAAACAACAGCACACACTTAGCAAGATCCAGAAACAAATTAATGATATATGTAACACAAATGAATTCTAAAAAAATACGTTGCACAAAAGATGACCGACTCACAAGAATATATATGATTCCAGTTATACGAAGTTTCAAAATTGACAAAATAAAGCTATAGTAATAGAATTTTGATCAGTAGTTTCCTACAAGAAGTTGTGGTAGGATTAACAAGAAAAGAGCATGAGAACGTTTTGGGGTAACAAAATTGTTTAAGACCTTGTTCAGTGCAGTGGTTACACATTTGTCTATATTTGCCGAAGCTCAACACATTTTACACTTAAAATGGGGGCATTTTATCATATATAAATTATATCTCAATAAAGTTGATTAAAAAATAAAATGGGATAGGGTAATCCTAGCTTTCCTTCATTCCACGTGAAAAATTTCAGATGGCTTTGGTTGGTTACACATTCAATTCAATCTGAACAGCTACTACCAGTAGTAGTAGTAGTAGTAGTAGTAGTAGTAGTAGTAAAATAAAAGGACTTCTTTTTTTTTTTTTTTTAAAGATTTTATTTATTCATTTGACACACAGAGAGAGATTACAAGTAGGCAGAGAGAGAGGAGAGAGGAGGAAGCAGGCTCCCCGCTGAGCAGAGAGCCCGATGTGGGCCTCGATCCCAGGACCCTGGGATCATGACCTGAGCCGAAGGCAGCGGCTTTAACCCACTGAGCCACCCAGGCGCCCTAAAATAAAAGGACTTCTTAATGCATGAGGCTGTCTGAGTAGAAAGGCAGTAACCATAGATCAAGAGCTAGTACTGCCAACTCTGGCAATATGACCAAAGGTAATCTTATATCCAGTTCTGCATGCTTTCTTAAGCAACTTAAGATGATACTGCTCTTAATGAGAATGTTTAAGAATTGCTTTTAGTTTGGGAAAGAGAAAACTTGGGATCTTATAGCTGTCCTAAAATAGAAGGTTAACGTGGTAGAGCCTGCTTGATGTTACATTTATTTCCCCCTACCTCCTTATTAAAAGAATCTATGTTGTGTCAGATTATGTTCTGTAGATTCTATATTAACAGAATATATCTTCCCTGGCTATGTGATCAGGTACAAAAATTCTTTTCTCAAACCCCATTCTAGCTAAGGCCAATGAGATATAAGCAAAAATTGGGGGGCAAGACTGTAAGGAAAGACCTTAAAAGATCAGGCTGACTTCATGAACTTGTATCTTTCTCTCTCTCCTCTCCAACTGGAGTGCCGAAGTGGAGCCTCTGCCACCAACATGAGGTAAAGGCAGAAACTTTAGGTGTAGGATCTTTGAGACACTGAGTTTATACTGAGCCTTCTACCTGACTACTCATTTTGTGAAAAAAAACAGTTTGGATAAGTCCACTGTTTATGTTTTTATTGTTGTTCTATGGAAGAAAAACATGAAACCTCAAAATGCTAAGCAGAAATGAAGAACTCACAGGTGTATTTACTTTGACTTCAGAATAGTGTGAGTTACAGATACATAGGTATCTGGTTAATATAAGAAAGTATTTAATGGCCAAGCTTTACAGCAAGTGAATGACATTCTAACGATGTAGTGACTTTTCCTGTGCTATGGCAGTTCAGTAGAGTCTGTGGAACGTGACAGCCATACTAAATGAGATCTGCCTGTAAAGCAGGGGATAAGAAACGATGTGAGCTAATTCCTAAGAGTTATTCCTTTAAACTCTAAGAGAGTATGGCTGAGCTTTTTTAAGACTAATTGCATTTGGTTTTTTCTTTGTTGTGACAGGAATTTGGCCTAAGGAAGTTAAACTATTTTACCTCGGTATGGTAATATTTCTTCTAGAAACTATTAGGAAAGTAGAAGGAACAGTTTTGTGGATGTAGTTTTCTAAAGGTCACATAGAACTTCCAGGTATTACAGATTTTGAAAGATGAATGATAGCCATTTCAGTGACTATCAAATCATTTTCAAAGGACTTGTGTGGCACACAGAATGGTTTGTAAATAATATCATCTGTAATATTAGTTGATAGTCCCTTTAGAATTCTAAATTCAGCATTTTATGAATTATTACAAATGAAAGGGAATTTTTAAGATAAAGCTAAATACAGAGAGAAATAAGAAGTAAATTACTGCAAGTGACTGTACATACTATAATTTGAAATTTTGTTAATTTGTTAATAAACCAAATCATTTTCCTGGGATACTGCGTTCCATTCGTTCCAAACCACACTTCACCCTATAACAGCAGTTATGGCCCAACGATTCATGTTTTTAATTGACAGTCTTATCAGACATTTCAGTAACCCTAAACATAGCAATATTATGACATTCAGGGCCAGAGAGCAAGGGTTCTATACTTGCTTCCAGTTGAAAGTAAAGAGGTTCTCAAAAGCTGTCAGCCTTCTTCCTTTATGTTCTGAAAGCTGCCTGAACTTGTCAGTTTGCTTTCACTATACTTTTATTGAAATAATGCAAGAAAAAAATCATTACAGTATTCATCACATTTACATTTCTTTGTAATAAGGCAGAAATGTCACAGGACCATAGTATGTTGGAATCAGAAGTGTTTGGATATCATTAAGTTCAGTATCTCCATTTTATTTAAGAAAGCTGTAGAGGCCTGAGGACTTCTCAAAACCACACACATAGTAACTGAGCAGATCTAAAAATATCATGAGACACTTAGGGCCACTGGTCATCTTGCTCTTAACAAGCAAAGAGAAAAAACAATTATTTATTTATCCCCTCTATATATTGACAGTAATTGTAAATTCTAGTCATTTTTTAATCCTTAAAAGATCAGAAGCAGCAGTAGTTAATAACTTCAATTTTATGTAGAATTTTATAGTTCACAAACATGTTTCATTAAATAAGTTTCCAATATTTCATTTTCTTATATTGGGTGCTCTAAAAATTATTAAAATTTTATATTTAAAATTATAGGTAAGAATAATGTAAGGTTTCTCCTACTATATTTGCTCTCCTACTAACATAGTAACCAGATAAATGACTTCCCAGGAAAATGGATAGAATCACATAAAATATTTTTTTCCTATTTGCTCAGGGTTGACAAGGAACGAAGTCTGAATATTGGAAAAATCATTCTTTTATCCTTTGTAGTCAGACTTACTTTGTGCGGTGGCAACATGATCAGACAAGCAGCTCTCAAATGACGTGTGACAATATCACATTCAATCTTAGCAAGCAGCTCCTCAATTTCACACTTATGGTAGGCTGGATTAACCCAATTATTTTTTGGAGGCTAAGGGTAACTTTACATTTGCAGAATACTACCCTTCAGAGACCAGGAGGTAGAATTTTGTTAATTCAATAGAATCTTATGGAAGTGAAATATCAGTTAGTTAGTTATTAAACTTTAGCAGACAATCACAGGGAGGTTTTGAAGGAAGTATATATGATTCCCTAAAAATGAACTCAGTTCTTCACTTTGATTCTCAGAAATGTGTGAAACTTGAGACTTTCATTTAGCACACCTGTCAGGTAAAATATTTTCAGTGTACCAGTTCCAGGCTCTTGGTTCTTACACAGAAAAAAAAAAATATATATATATATGTATGTATATATATATTCCTGTTATTGCTCTTCCAAAGTGTGAAAAGAACTAAACTAAAACCAGGTAGAGAATCAAGTTTGTAAAATGAAACCATTTTTATTACAGTAGATTTCAAATTTATTGGACATTTTACAAAACTATAATAACTTCCATTTACAATACATCAAAGCCTCATCTTTGATGTTAAGCATATCTCTATCTTTTATATCTCTGGTTGTTTTAGATTGTCCAATTTCAAATGTTCATCACACTCAGAAGAACATGCACTTTTAAACCTGTTTTTTGATTTCTGGAACGAGAAAGTGCATGTTATTTCAGCTGGAGAGAATATGGAAAATTCATAAAATCTAGTTTTATATAAATTTATCAAACTACAAACTAGGTCATAGATGATTTAATCTACATGAAAATAGACTTCTGTTCTGACTCTGACATTTACTAGAGGTGTAGTGTAAGGCAATATACAAGAACTGTGAATCAGGATCAGTTTCCAATTCTGTAATATGGGGATAATAATACTTTCTAAATGGGTTTTTGCAAAAATTAAACAAAGTAATGAAATCATATAATCTGTAAGAATGCTATGTCAATATTAATTTGCTATTACTATATAAAAACAAATGAATGCTGTAACTTGTCACTTCAAGTAGCCCATAAATATACCATTTCCCATATGTTCTCATGTAAAATCTAGATTAATTCCTGAAAACATTCACTGTACAATTGTCAGATAAAGCAAGGTGAATGATAGACAATCAAAAATATCATCCACTCCATTGTCCCAGAATGAATTTCTTAGTAGTGAATGGAGTAGATCACATGAAAGGGAATGCTATATGATACGTAATTCTCCTTTAGCAGTTTATGAAAAAAGATTATGTTAGTGCCCTGACAATAGCAGATTTTCATATTCTCTGTTACCATAAAGAGTTACAAGGAATATGACTCAAAAAGTTTAAAATTGTCAGTTTGATTTCTCTCCCCTCTAAGATGTCTTTTTCCAAGCTAACTTGTGATATATCCTTTGAATGCATCCCTACATTCATTCTATTGTCATAAATAATTTAATTACAATTAAACAAACGTAAATTTATATTTTGCTCCAAACATAGGATACTATACCCATCTACCATTTTATACTTGGTTCAAAAGAAGGCTTTCTTTGCCTTCACAAATGGATATTAGGCCTATATCAATTTAGAAGGAACTACTGGGGGTAGGCATAGTGTGAGGACATCAAGCTTGGGTTTTAGCTACTGTATCCTAAAAATAATTTTCTTGGGCGCCTGGGTGGCTCAGTGGGTTAAAGCCACTGCCTTCGGCTCAGGTCATGATCCCAGGGTCCTGGGATTGAGGCCCACATCGGGCTCTCTGCTCAGCGGGAAGCCTGCTTTCTCCTCTCTCCTCTCTCTCTGCCTGCCTCTCTGCCTACTTGTAATCTCTCTCTCTGTGTCAAATAAATAAATAAAATCTTTAAAAAAAATAAAAATAAAAAAAAATAAAAACAAAAATAATTTTCTTCACTATAGTCTGTGTCTTACGTGGCTCAGGGGGGAAAACAACAAAAAAATGAATAATTTAAACAAGAGTCTAAAAAACTGTAGATAACTGGTGATATCAACCCCAAATCTACAACCCAGGGAATTATACCAGTAGGAGACTTCTACTCAATTTCTCAGAACATAGAATCTGCTCCATTTCTCTAATCATCTTATCTTTAGTTTCCTCTTTCCTTCCCCCACTATCACATTCTCTTCCTCTGATTTGCAATCTTCCCCACCAATGGCATAAAATGGAACTAACCTTTGGTTTTGTTTCATGCATAGGGATAAAGACTTGTATTTCCTCATCTTAACAGCAACAAATAAGGAGATGAGTTAGGCTTTTCATATTCTAAGAAGAAAAGGAAAAGGGAGAGAGAGAGTAGGAAAGAGAGACAAATAGAAATAGGGGGAGACTGATAGAAATCAGGAGACAGAATCTTATTTCATAAAGGGAGAAAACCCACTTGACAAGTACTGCTTCTGCTATGGACATGTACAGACTTAACTTCTCCTTTTGGTATTTTATTTTTAATATAAAGGTCAGCAAAAGGTCAACACATATTTAAGGAAAAGCCATATTATAAAATAAACAAAGCAAACAAGCAGGAGGGGAAAAAAAGGAAATAAAAACATGCAAAGAAAAAAAAGTAAATAGAAAAAAAGTGGAAAAAAGTTATAATTTATGTTACAGGAAAATTTCTACATCCATTTAAAAGACATGGTGTATATAAGAAAGGATACAGAGATCTCAAGAAAGAGTTCCTAGAAATTAGTGATATGACAACATAAACAAAAATTAAGTAGAAAATTGAGAGAAAAAGTTGAGGCATAGAACAACACAACAAAGAAAGAGATGAATAATAGGAAAGAAAATTGGAGGTCAAAGAGGTGGTCAAATACCTAAAGGAGTGTCATAAAATGCAAGCAAAGGAAATGAGGGGAAGGATTTTATCAAATAAACATTTAAGAACATTTCCCTAATTGAAAGACATGTATATCCAGATTGAAAATACCCACTGTAAAAAAACTGATGGAAAAAAAGATCCATTGCACATTGTCATATATTAAAAAAGAAATGATCCTAAAAGTTTTTGGGGTAAGACATGGCAAAATAGGCCATCCAATAAAAAGGACCAGGGATAATAGCATTGAAACTTTTAATAGTAACATTATAAACTGAAAAGTACTAGGAAATTCCAAGAAAAAAAATATTTCTCACTTAAAATGTTATAGGTAGTCAACATAACAGCCAAGTATATGGTTGAATACATTTTTAAATATACAGTGCTTCAACACTTTTTACCCTACTCACCCTTTCTCAGAAGTTACTGGAGAATATTTTCCTCCAAAATGAAGAAGTAAACAAGGAGTAATTCTACATGGGATCCAGGAAAAAATGCAAAAGAAAAGCAAAGGGAGTCATTAGGCTGTTTATAAAAAAAAGAATGATAAAGGTGGAGAAAGTTAAACAGTGACATACTCTTAAAGGATATCTCTAAGATAAAGTAATGGAATTGAGAGATCATCTAACATAATCTGTAATGTACACACATAAGGTATTTAAAGATCTCACAGTAGGGTTCATGAATTTGGGAAGGAATTTAGAAACCTCAAAAACTAAAAATTGACAGAATTTATAACAGAACCCTCAAAATCTAAAAATGTGAAGCAAAGCAATTAAAGAGTCACACAAGAAATTAATGTCAATAGATTTTATCACATGACTAAACTGTGAACAATGCTTTACATAGTTAAAAAATAAAAACACTAAATACTGACTTATTTAAAAATTGAGAAATACTTATACCATACACAAAAATTAATTCAAAATGTATTAAAAATTTTAATGTAAGACCTAAAACCATAAAACTCCTACAGGAAAATATAGGCAGTAAGCTTCTTCTTTTTTTTTTTTTTAAAGATTTTATTTATTTATTTGACACAGAGAGAGAGATTACAAGTAGGCAGAGAGGCAGGCAGAGAGACAGGGAGAGGAGGAAGCAGGCTCCCTGCTGAGCAGAGAGCCCGATGCGGCCTCGATCCCAGGACGCTGAGGTCATGACCTGAGCCGAAAGCAGAGGCTTTAACCCACTGAGCCACCCAGGTGCCCGGCAGTAAGCTTCTTGACATCAAGTGTCAGCAAAGATTTTTTTTCTTACTTTGACACTAAGAGCAAAGGCGACAAAAGCAAAAATAAACAAGTGGGACTACATCAAACTAAAAATCTTCTGCCCAGCAAAGGAAACTATCAACAAAATGAAAAGGCAACCTACTGAATGGGAGAAAATATTTGCAAATCACATATATGATAAAAGGTTAATATCCAAAATATATAAAGAACTTAACTCAATAGCAAAAACAAAAACAAAACCAGATTTAAAATGGGTACAGTTAACTGAATGAACAGACCTCTTTCTAAAGAAGAAATATAACAGGTCCATGAAAAAAATGCTGAACATCACTAGTCATTAGGGAAATGCAAATCAAAATCATAAGATATTACTTCACATCTGTTAGAATGACTATTATCAAAAACAGAAGAAATAACAAGTGTTGGTAAAGATGTGGAGAAAAGGGAGTGCTTACGCTCTGTTAGAGTGAACATAAATTGGTGCAACCATTATGGAAAATGATATGGAGTTTCTTCAAAAACTTTTAAAAAATTAACAAATAGGACTACCATATGATCCAGTAATTCTGCCTCTGGGTATTTATCAAAAAACAAACAAACAGATAAATAAAAACCAAAACAAGAACAATGAAAAACCCAAAACTAACTCAAAAAGATATATGCACCCCTGTTCATTGCAGCATTCTTTACAATAGCCAAGATATGGAAGCAGCCTACGTGTCCATGAAAAAATGAGTACAAACTGAGAAATTAAATAAAATGAGAAAGATAGGAAGTGAAGGATGGATTGTCTTGAGTGTTAGTAATGCAAAGGTATCTAACCATGTCCTTTCTTAAAAAGGCATCGAGTCTACATTCACAATATAGTATAAATACAGTATTTGGAAATACATTTGACCATTGAACAATGTAGGGGTTAAGAACACCAACTCCCTGCAGTCAAAAATCCGCATATAACTTTTGCCTCTTCAAAAACTTAACTACTAATAGCCTATTCTTGACCAGAAGCCCTATAGATAATACAAACAATGAACACATATTTTATATTGTTACATTGTTACATCTTGTTATATGTATTATACACTATATTCTTTCAATAAAATAAGCTAGAGAAAAGAAAATGTTATTAAGAAAATCACAGAAAGAGAAAATGCACTTATAGTACTATACAGTATTTATAAAAAAAAAATCCACGTATAAGTGGGCCCATGCAGTTGGAACCCATGTTGTTCAAGGGTCAATTGTAGAATTAATGACAAATGACATAGTTAAAATAATTTAAGGAGGCTCCTTTTAGGGACTGGGCCAAAGAGTTCAGAAGAAGTAGAATTGCTTACTGTTTTTTTCTTCCTCTCTCCCTTCCTTCTTTCCTTTCTCTTTTTTTTTTTTCCTTTTTTTCTCTTTAGTTTTTACTTTATTTTTTCTTAGGTTTTGTACTTCTAAACTACGTATACCTATTAATTCAATGAAAAAACTAAATTAAAAGATAACTCCATACAACATTTAATTTAATGATGTAGTTCATACAATTTACTGTTTAATTTTTCAAAGATTTTGGTGTTCTATCACTTCACCGAAATCAAGCAAAAGGGAATAGAAGATTGTTATTATTCCTATAGCAACATTGGTGACTTTTTTCAGTGCTAAGATACTAAAGATAAGGAATATGGTATGCACAAATAAATATTTGTTGACTCAAAGTGAATTAATAGTGTCATTTCTATCTCTATTAGATAGTTAGAATATGGAAGGCATAAATTGATTTTAGTTATTATTACTCAGTATTTTTTTACCAAATTACATTTAGCACAACGGAGTGGTTTGTTGTTGTTATCATTGTTTTAATTAAATTGGATAATTGTGGGGCGCCTGGGTGGCTCAGTGGGTTAAGCCTCTGCCTTCGGTTCAGGTCATGATCTCAGGGTCCTGGGATCGAGGCCCGCATCGGGCTCTCTGCTCGGCAGGGAGCCTGCTTCTTCCTCTCTCTCTGTCTGCCTCTCTGCCTGCTTGTAATCTCTCTCTCTGTCAAATAAATAAATAAATAAATAAATCTTTAAATAAATAAATAAATAAATAAATTGGATAATTGTGGCATGTTTTCCTGAGATAGCCTTTGAAAAATCATTAATTCTAGTGGCTATTTGCCCTTGGCAAAAAAGGCATGTAATGCTTCCCCCAAGGTGATTAGATTGGGGGGGTGGTCATTTTAGTAAACTGGATAATTGTTAACTAATTATTTTAAATGATGATTGTGTATTGGCAAGAATTGAATATTTAAGGGTAATGAGTTTAACTGATAGTAGGAGATTGCTACTTTGGAGATTATACAATAAGTGCTGGTATCCATTTACTGCATGCAATAAACACTGGCAGAAAGGAATTAAATCTGCATTTTCAATATGCTAAAAAAAGATTGCTTCCTTTAATGAGAAGTGTTGAAACAGCATTTAGAAAGCTAGAGAAGACCCTGTGTATCATTATTTTCCAACTCTATTGGTTGTCACTTTAATAGACCTTTGCCTTCCTCATGGCACTTGAGAGCTGATAGGACTCATTCACTTCTAGGATCAGTCATCCCAAAGGCGTGATTCTATACATTTGAAAATTATTGTGCCAAACTCTGGAGAATAAGCATGCTTCATGTTGTGCTCAAATTTTCACTTTTCCCTTGAAGGATTTTCCCCTTGTTGGATTTAGGGTAATTGCTATCAGCCATAAAAAAGTATGTTTGTTGGACTATCATTTTGCCTTATCTATGAACTATTACTTCACTGTGTTAGAGCCATGCAATAGTAGGACAGCAGAATACAGTACAGAAGAAAATTGGATTTACCTCCCCCCTTTGGAAAAATTCTAAAATAAAGTTATATCTTAATTCACAACAGAGAATAATATTCCCTCATAGGTTAAAAGACAATAGCTCAAGCTCTTAGTCTCCTGTTTGGGGTTGTCTTCTTTAATTTTAATTAAATCTTGTTGATTTCCAAAAAAAAAAAAATGAACTAACCTCCTAATCCATTGATTTAATCAGATTCCCTAAAGCATTAACCATTTCTGTAAAAAAATAATGGGAAAATCCAAATGTTACATAATTACATAAAAACATAAATTGGATATTCTCAGTCAAGGTTATAAAGTTAAATAAAGAAGGAGAAAATGATTGCACATTAAAACTAGGAAAACAAAAAAACAAACAAACCAACAACAAAAAACAACTGTATGTATTGTGTATGTATCCAAAAAGGGCGATAGAGACCAGGTCCAGAATCTTACAATAGATAAAATCAATAATCCACTTCTTCTACAGGTTGGTTCTAAGAACTTTATGAAAACTAATCATTTTAAAATTTACCTCACTTGAGAATTTTGTGGTTTTCACACTGTGGTAGGCATTTCAATTCTTAAAGCACTTTTTCCTTTTGATAATACCACAAGCCAAGCCCTGTCTGCTGGCCCACTTTGCACTTCGGTACAATCCCCACTTTTGCCAGGCTCTGCTCTGCGTTGTGTAAGGCTTCGGCCCCTTTTTATCTCTTTTTTTTTTTTTTTTTTTTTTTTTTAATTTTTTTTTTTTTTNGCAGAGAGGCAGGCAGAGAGAGAGAGGGGGAAGCAGGCTCCCTGCGGAGCAGAGAGCCTGACGCGGGCCTCGATCCCAGGACCCTGAGATCATGACCTGGGCCGAAAGCAGAGGCTTTAACCCACTGAGCCACCCAGGCGCCCGGCTTCGGCCCCTTTAGTGGCATTTTCCAGAATTCCATGTCAGCTGGTTTTTGGCTCTAACAGTTTTCTGCTATTGCTTACCTCTTAGTTTCCTCACCATACCCCATTTCACTTTTCAGCTGTGCTGGCCTCTATAAAGCTTTCCTTATACGCCTTTCCTTAAAATACTTGAAGTTGATCCTCCTCACCCCCACAATTAGACCTTGATTGACACAGCAGTTATTAACACAGTTATCATTTTTTCTTTAAAATAAAAAGAACAGAAAAATACATCATCGTTTATGTTGCTTTATTTCTGCCAGAACCTCAGGTTAGGCTCAGAGAAATATGAGCCATTCCATATCTGGGTGTTTGTTATAAATATTGTACAATAAATTTGCCAGCATGGGTAATGGCATATTTGTAAGGTGGCTGCTGACCAATAGGATTAGAATTCACATCAAAAAATGGCATCCAATAAGGCAAAAGGGAAAAATCTGGGGACAATTTTTTTCTTTTTTTTTAATTTTATTTATATAAATAAAATCTTATATATATGGGGGGGAGGTAAGCACAGAGAGAGAGAGAAACAGACTCCCACTGAGTAGAGAGCCTGACGTGGGGCTCAATCCCAGGACCCAACTGGCTGAGCCACCCAGGTGCCCCAACAATTTTTTCTTTTAAGAAAGAAATGGGAGTGGCTGGGTGGCCCAGTTGGTTAAGTGTCTGCCTCCAGCTCAGGTCATGATCCCAGGGTCCTGGGATCGAGCCCCGCATTGAGCCCTGCATCAGGTTCCCTGCTCAGCAGGAAGCCTGCTTCTCCCTCTCCCACTTCCTCTGCTTGTGTTCCCTCTCTCGCTGTGTCTCTCTGTCAAATAAATAAATAAAATCTTTAAAAATAATAACTAATTTTATTTTTAGGTATAATCTCCAACATATCTATAATTATGGAGTTCCAGCATAAAGATAAGGAATGATCCCTCTCTTTGGCAGAGAATTAAAAAATAAATGTAGTAAGAATGTTGGCAGAAATTTAAGTCGGATTTTCCTACTAAAAATCCCTTTCTTCAATAATGTCTTAGTTGTCCATGATCAATGTAACCAATTTAAGATGAGTCAAGCCCAAATAATACAGCAGCATAGCCTGTCACTTTCCCTCAATTGATCTTTGTGACCTAATTCCTTAGTGGAGGTTACTTTTCTCATTTTTCAAAGAGTAAGGAGAAAATGGATTCCATGCAGATGGAATATGTCTATTAAAGCAAGCCAAGTGGAATAAAAAAAATAGTGAGGAGAGGATATAAAAATGTATAAGGGATTATTTTTCACTTTAAAAAGAGAAGAATCCATCACTCATTGAGAGTGAAGAGAGATGACTGGGAAGGCAGCATAGTTTGAAAATAGGGTAAGCAAAGGGACTGCAGTGAACACAAGGGATCTGAGGTACAGGATAGTTCCCTTTCCCCAGGGGGCCCCACACTTTCACATTCTGACTGTGAAAGGAAGAATGACAATAGGAGTACTACTAAGAACTGGTTCACAGCTCTTCCACATGTCAATAGACCATTTCAGCCGCAGGGGCCTCATTAGAAATGAAGTTAGTGGTTCCAAAAACATGCCTGACGGAGAAGTTACACCTGTCACAGGTCTTCATCTTGCATCCAGTCCGTTTTCTATTGTGGCTTCAAATTCATCTCCGTGACCCTACCCTCTCCTCACCTTCCTTTAGGCATGCACTCTGCTGCTCGGTTTGTCTCACCATGACACCAATTATAACTGCCAGAGAACCTCTTAGTGGCTCCTGATGTTTCTATCTTCAATGTGAATGAAATGATATTTTCTTACTTTAAGGCAGAGGACTATGTAAGTCATTGACATTTCTTATAATTCTAGCAGCCATTTTTCTAAGGATTTCTGTCACATCAAGGGTCTTAAGGACTTTGTTCTTTTCTCTGTGTTTTATAGCCCACAACTTCCCCCACCAATTTACTGTAGAGATGAGAAATCACTTGATAAATATCATTTAGGGTCTTCTCCATTAGTTTCCAATGTCCTCTATCAATATAACCTAATAACCCTATTAAAACTATTTTCTTTTCCTTTTTTTGCTATCTAAATACAGAGGCTGCCCTTACTATGCTCAGAAAGTTCATGATCTCCCTACTTCTGCTTATAATTTCCATCATGGGAATAATCTTTTCATTATCTCCCTACCCAGTTGTCACATTGTTGTTCAAGTTTCACTTGCCACATTAGGTGACACTTCTAGTAACTACTGTACTCATCCACATTTAACTGTTAATTGTCCTCTATTCCACTTCTAGTAGTAACACAATAAGAGCTAACATTTTCTGAACCCAGACTGGGATTCAACATGCTTTAAGAAAACATTGCATTAAAACTTTGTTTACATTAAATCCTTCCAGGCACCTTCTGGAGTGGATGTTGCTGTTGTTTAATATTACCACTTAACAGGTGAGAAAACACAGGATTACTGTGTATAAATAAGACTCCTAATGTCATAGGAAGTAGCAAAACTGGATTAGAGTCTTTGGCTTCTGAAGTCTAAGTTAGAACTCTTAATGTTGATACAGTCTCACTTTAATCACCCTGAAAAATCAGTAAAGGTAGTTACAATAACATTATATTTTTCCTTTGTCTTCCATAGCACCTACAATACTCATCCTCAGGTATGTGCTGGTTGATGGCCTGAATTGACATCTCATTTTACAAGTAACATTTTGGGGCATGTGATTGGTTCAATTGATTAAGCATCTACCTTCGGCTCAGGTCATCATGTCCTGCGATTGAGCCCCAGTCAGGTTCCCTGTCCAGTGGGGAGTTTGCTTCTACCTTTCCCTCTGTCCCTCCCCACCACTTGTGCATGCATACGTTCTCTCTCTCTCTCTCTCTCTCTCTCAAATAAATAAATAAATAATTTTTTAAAAAAAAGAACAATTAACATTCTACGATGCCCTAGAAGCCAGTTACACCCAAAAGTATTATTTGAAAAGTTTAAATAAATCAAGTCAATTGAAAAAAAAGTAAACCAGTTTTCTGTTTTTAAAACTCAAGTTTTAAGATAGAATATGGAAAAAATACATATGTGATAGAATCGTTCCTATATAGAAACTATAGCATTTTTTAGGTATCAACAACTTTTTAATGTAACTAGATCCTGAAATAAATATTTTCTTCCCCCATTCACTCAATATTACTAATATTAAGAGTTTATCATCTTCCTACTATCAGTTGTAAGTTTATAAATTAATTTCATTTCATCCATTTAATTCTTCACCTCAATTTTGGACAATCCACAGTAATTTCAGAATATCCTTTAGTTTGCTAAACAGTAAGGATTTCTACATAATTTTAATTTAAGATTGGGTTGGATTACACCACTGATCCTTTCCTACTTCAAAGTAGCAGTTGTCATGAAGATGTCATTGATAAGATACATTATTGTTTCTCCTTTTGCTGAACATTTTTTAAAAAATGACTTATTAGACTTCTAACAAACCAGTGGAAATGGAGGCTGTGAAAGGAAGAAGGGACATGGGTCTAGAATGAGCTGTAATTGTGAGCAAGGATATAAGAGTAAAATACCTCCCTAATTTTAATTCTGGAAGCAATAAATAGGTATGCAAACAACCAATGTTTTACATGTATGATGTCAACCTTCCAGCTGTTGGGCAATTCCAAGTGACAGAATTTCCATATGATTCTTGGTTATCATGAAGGCACATCTTGGATAATTTTAGTTTTCATTTGACTGCTTCATAGACACAGAAGTTATTTTTGTATACTAACCAGTTTGACAAAATATGTTGAGTGAAAAACCTGCTATATTTGAAAACTAGATTCAGGGGAATTAGATAAGATGTTTCAAAATAAGTGGTTGCTAGATTTCAAATCTTTTTCTTTCAGGCCAGCTTGTATATCAACAAAACCTAAATTTTCGTGGAAATATTTTAAGTTTCTATGACACCAAAAGTAATAGGACAACAATGGACTGAAAAGCAAGAAACCAGCTTTATTACTTGCTAGCTTTGTGACTTTGAGTAAATCACTTGGAATTGACATGCCTCAGTCTTCTAGCCTCTTGAAATTCTTTAAAGTAATAGCAATATATGATAAGGTATTTATATAGAAAACTAAGCTGTTTTATCTGTAGGTTTTTAAGGACTTTTGAGTAATTTGGGGGTCATTGAATACCCTAAGCATGAAGTGAATATATACTGAATGGATATTTTCTTATTCAAATTTTCTAAAATTAAAAAGAAAAAGCATGGAATCAGATAATGTAATCCAGAAATGAAATACATCAATATTAAAAATGATTAACAGTACAAAACCAAACATACATACATATACACAAACATACAGTATCTTAGAAGAAAATAACAGAAACTCCACGATATCATCCTTTTGAATTAGTGTGAATGGCCTTTCTGAGTTCATTGATTTCAAAAAAAGAAAAAAACAATAGCTGAAGAAATAATGAATATCTGCTGGAGTTCAAGCATGCCACAAATAAGTGGCAGGTTTAATATTCAGTTATCCATGAGAGCTTATATTGGACTAAAACTTCTTGTCTTTTTGTTCTCTAACATATACGTGCACACAAGAAATTCAGAACTTTGACAATGATAAAACACTTCCTTTTGATTCTTTCTATCATGTCTTTGTGTCCCTTCTTTTAAGCTGCTACTCAATTTTCTCCGTTCCATCTTAGTCCAAAATCAAATCTTGAGCTTCACACTTCTTTGTTAAAATGCACCATGTTAATGTATCCTTCACTGATACTTCTGTGTTTGTTTCTCTTTAAACTCTGAATGCACCAGGCATGGATCTTGAAAGGACAGTACTTTATATGCTATAACTTGCAGAAAAAAAATATTGGAAAACTTTATATAGCTGAAGTAACAAGGTAAGAATCTTGAAGTAATGCCTTAAGCCTATCTTAACTCTTGACTAAATTTTCTGTAATCAGAATTTGGGGGGTAGTAAGGTGAGGTCTCGGTAGATTGTACATCAGGATCCCTTTGTGTGACAAGGAATCGGACTCCATCTTTTTATATCTGGCTGCTGACAGTTTTTCAGACTTATCTGTCCCTCTTTCCCATGACCCCACATAAGGGCAAGTGGATAAGAAAGCCCAGGTGCTCTCAAACCACACGCAGGACACCTCAGTCTGGCTCCATCTGCAAATCACCGTAAAAAAACCAAGCCAGTCTCCTTTCCTTGCCCTGCAGGCCATTTTAGCCTTGCTCCCAAGCTACCTGCTCTCCACAGAAACACTCACATGAGTAATAAACCTCTTAACACCCTCTTGATGCATGCATGGCATCGTGAGTCTTGACCTCCACACCAAATTTTGCATGTGGGGTCCATCTTGTCACTGCGGAATGGCCATCACACCTTGCTAGTTCTGATGAACTTGATGGAGTATTAATGGAATATCTCCTTTATTCTATGATACAGTATCTTTAAGATCAGGTAAACACATTCTCTTCCCTGGAATTGTTGACTGGGAATGTCCTGGAGAAACCCGAATTGTTACTTCCCCTCCCCACCTCTCCATTTAGCATGTTGCCATCATTCCCCAATTTGATTATTTGTTTAAATAACTTGTACAGCTCCGTTAATACCTGTAGATACCCTAACCCTTACTGTGACCTCTCTAGTTCTGCATATATGAGAATTCACCAGCATTGCAGCCGGTCCAGTGTGGGGAAAACTAATGCAGTTCATGTTTTCTATATTCTCCTTCCCCAGGCCTTCTAGTCAACTTCTTCTGCTGGCCAAAGTAAAAGATTAAACTTTTTATTTATTCAACATTTTTAATCTACAGTACTAATTACATATGATAAAAAGTATTTATAGATGGAAAATACCTGTTTGGATGTGTGTATATGTAAAAACAATTATTCATGTATAAATTTACAAATATATATATATATACTTCTGATTTTTCACGATATATATATGAGCATTTACATACCTGATCTACTAGTTTATATAGTTATGAATATTTATTATTTCACTGACAAAAAAGGTACTATTTTTAAACAACAGAAAGATACCATAGATAACATTAATAAAATGAATGGAGCTCTGCCAAATAGAATCCAACACTTACTACAGTTCACCTACGTGGCCATGAAAAGTAAGGTTCACTGAAGTCATTATATGAGGCAAGCTGTACAATTTACAGGTTTGTAACACATTTACTGAACATATTAAATCACACTCCAAATGATGTGTAATTCACATTTTATTGTTTCAAAGCTGTTTTTCTCCTCAGGAAAACTATTTATATGCTAAGTTAGTTATTCTAAGGTCATCTCTTTCTATTTTTAATAATAATAATGAAAAAAAAAAAAAAACAGTTCCAGGACTGTTTGCATGGATGTGAAAGTACCATTTTGAGAAAAGGGAAGGACTGGATTCATAGCAGAGATAATTTTACTTACAATTTACAGTTAACTATATTCTAGGATTTTAGAGTTTCAATAAAAGATAAGTTCCTTTTGAAAATTTGTTGTGTGTGTCCCCCCTCACCCCCATGAGGCCATTGAGTTAATAAGAGGGATAAAGAGTTACAGGAAAGGGTCTACTGTAATCCTAGGCTCACCCACACAGATGTTTCAAATGGAGAGACTCTCCTCCCCAGGAGAAATCCCTACTATCATTTTCATCTTCCCACCCCTCTCTTCTCCCCTTTCTCAACAGCAATTGTCATCTGAAACTTCAACAGAAAAAAAAAGAGATCCATGAGATGGGTATAATGCACAAAGGAAGATGGGGTAGCATCAATGTCCTGATTCTAGAATCTCTCACCCCAATTTCTGCCAATGACAACTCTGAATTACCACTCAGACTGTGTCCTTTGGAAGATGTTTGCTCATTAGAATTTCAAAGGTCAATTCAGGTGCTTTCTCAACTCATCATGCAAACAATCAGAATGAATCAGTAGGAAAACAGCCCCCACCCAACCCCCATCTGGGATTTTCCCCTTAGATACAGATAGCTGTTACCCTCACCCAAGGTAGGATTTAATTAAATGGGGACTTAATTTTCATTGCTTCATAAGAATAATGTGTTAGAAACAGAAACGTAACTTTTATTGACTTACTGATTCATCTTACCTAATATTTTAATAAATGAGGAAGCAAAATACTTTTTTCTTTTTTTTTCTTTTTTTTACTAGTAAAAAAAAAAGAAAAAAAGAAACAAGCCTACTGAAATAAGGGAAAAAGGTATTACTGAGAATATTCCTTTCTGAATGAAAGATTTTATTAAGAATTAATAAGGCTAGGAGCGCCTGAGGGGCTGAGTCGGTTAAGTAAGTGTCCAATTCTTGGTTTCGGCTCAGGTCATGATCTCAGAGTTGTGGGATCCAGCCTGGCATTGGGCTC
Organism: Ailurus styani; assembly: GCA_002007465.1. Lineage (NCBI taxonomy): Eukaryota > Metazoa > Chordata > Mammalia > Carnivora > Ailuridae > Ailurus > Ailurus styani. The sequence goes on along the minus strand of LNAC01000284.1, from coordinate 2,044,314 downwards.
CCAGCCTCATCAAGGAGGCTTCTGGAGATTCTCTCTTTCCCTCTCCCTCTGTGCTCCCTCCCAACTCTTTCTCTCTCTCTCAAATAAATAAATATTTTTTTAAAAATAATTGATAAGGCTCCACTTTTTTTTTTCTCTTTTTTCCAATCAAGTACTGGATTTGTAACCAGAAAGTGTGAGAAAACTATAAAGGTTACTTAAATGCTTCCTGGGAAGTCACATATATGGAAAAAGGCCCAGTAATTAATGATAGTGATAAGTCTTTCTGAGAGTAGAGTAAGGGTGATCCATCTCTCCTTATATTCAGTATGTGGTTGTGCCAGACATTGTTCCATGCAGAGAGAATACAAAGAGTAAAAATAAAACTCAATCCATGTCCTCTTATGCCTAGGAAGTTAAGCTACGGGTTCCTCTTCCACTTGGCCCACTCAACAGGTTAAACAGCCCATAACATGAAAGGAAACCTGATTAGTAGGTAAGAAGTTCCCTAATTTCAGGACTCAACAGATTCTTGACATAGTTGAAAACAGAGGGCTGTGCTGCTACTGTGGTACAGAGTGGGATTTTGGCTCTGTATCCTTCCTGCCCCATAGGGAAATAATAACCTCTGTCTCCCTACACTTTCTTTGGTTCACATTCCCTCATACATCATAAACATATTCTAAAAGTAAGAATAAAACAGAAAACAGAGCAAGTCATGTTTGTTCTCTTAAATAAAGAGCCATATTTTATAAAGCAAACTCTGCATAGAAGCCTTCAGTGACTTGCCACAGCTCTTAGGATGAGGACAGCCCCTGTTCCTCTTGATCACAGCTTATGCCTCTTTTCCCTTTTAGCCCACTCCAGGCTCAGATGCCTCCTTTGATTCTATATATTTTTACTATACTACTTCCTGCCCCAGGGCTTTGGCACATGCTCTTCTCCCACCCAGCAGGGCTCACTATTTCTTATTCACATAGTCACTTTTAAGCATATTTCAAATCCAGCCTATTCTTTCCCTGCATCTCCCACCATGGCTCTGACTGCATGGGCAAATGTTTTGCATCTCTTGCCCAGTAGATTGATTTGTGTGATTAGGATTCTCTCTCTGACTCTTAATAAGGAAGGGGCCATGTTTGCTATTAATCATCTCTGTAACTCCAGAGTACAACAGGATTGGCATAAGAGAGTCTCTCTTTTTTTGTAACTTGGTTTGTGTCCTTCTATGTATATGCAGAAGAAAAATATATGTAACCATCGAAACTATCTCCTTGGTAAGATTAAAAGTGATGCCTTCTTTTTGCTTTTGTGTTTCCTAAATGTTAAAAAGAAGTATTCTGCAATATTACAAAAAATGTTAAATAAGAAACAAAATAGAAATGAAGACTGTGATGAGCTGAATTGTCTCCTCTAGAAAGATAGGATAGGTTCATGTCCTAGTCTCCAATATTTCTGAATGTTACCTTATTTGGAAATACGGTCTTTGCAGATATAATTGAAATGAAAGCTGAAGCTAGATTAGTGTAGGTCCTAAATCCACTCATACGCACAAAGCATACAGCCATGTAAGACGTAGGCAAAAATTGAAGTGATGTTGTTGAAAGCAAAGGAATAAAAGTATTGCTGGCAAGCACCAGAAGCTAGACAAATGCAAGGGAGGATCCTCCCCCAGAGCATTCAGAGAAAGCATGGCCAAAATGACGCCTCGATTTTGAACTTCTAGACACCAGAGCCATGGGAGAATAAATTTATGCTTTTTTAAGCCAGCCAGTTTGTGGTACTTTGTTACGGCAGCCCTGGGAAACAAACACGGAGGTCTATGATAATCTTCTACAAACTTCTGTCTTTATATTAGGAACATTGCTGAAGGGTGCCTAGATGGCCCATTTGGTCGAATGTCCAATGTTTGATTTCCACTCAGGCATGATCTCAGGGTCCTGAGATCCAGTCCTACTTTGGGCTCCCAGCTCACCGCAGCGTCTGCTTGTTCCCTCCCCTTCCACACCTCTCCTACCCCCCAAAATAAATAAAATCTTTAAAAAAGAAAGAAAGAAAGAAAGAAAGAAAGAAAGAAAGAAAGAAAGAAAGAAAGAAAGAAAGAAAGAAACATCACCAAGGAAATGGATTTTGAATATAAAACTGAGCCTTTTGAAATCTGCACTGGTCTCTTGAAGCTGTCAAGTCTTGTGCTTTCACTGTGTGTTACCTAAACGTATGTCACCTCTTTAATGAAATCTTGACATAAAACCATGATCAGCCAAGCACATGGACTAAAATATTTGTTGTTGTTGTAATTCCATGTATGTGTAGATAACAGTACTGTCTTTCTTTCCTTCCCCTCCTGAACACAACTCTGTGGTATAGTATATCCTTGTAAAAAAAAAAAAAAGTGGACTCTAGCACTGTTTCCCTCCCCTGTGCTCTGGGTATAGTATGAAGCCCAAGGGGGCAGACCTACTATATTTGGTTTGAAACACTCCACTTAAGTGCAGAGTCAATAGTCAATTTACATACCATCAATTCTGTTTCTAACATACAAAGCATAAACTTGCTTTACCAGCTAGTAGATCCTGGACCAGCCAACTGGAAAGAGAGTAGACCATCGGAGGTCTATTTGGCTAAATTCCTCACTTGACAAAAGGGAGAGATGTCAGCAGTATCAGTTGAAAGGTGAAAATTAATGCTGAGGGTAGCTTAACAAGGCCTGAGTCACTAGCCTCCAGGTTCCAGGCGCTGCTGCTGTTGGAAGGTAGCCCAGAACAAGAGCAGCAGAGACTGTAGAGCCAGGAGCTGCTTGATGTGCGCACAGGATGGGCCTTCGTGCACCTTATTGTCCTCATCTATAAAACGCTAACAGTTTTACTTGGGTTAACAGTGATATTGCCTACAAAGGCTAAATGTGTATAAAGGCCCAACGCAGTTTCTGACATGTAATAGATGCTCAATAAATGGTAACTATTATTGTTTATTGTTTTTGTTTTGTTTTGCAAGGGGGTTGCTGACCTTATAAAAAAGATGTTTCGCTGCTTGGATTCAAATAAGGGTAGACTGCTTTCTGCTTCTAACGGGTTTTTAATGTGAACGAGACATTTAACCCTCTGGGCCTCAGTGTCTTCATCTGTGAAATGAGAGACTTGAAGTTCTTGAGAGCCACACAGCGTGTGATTTTTAACCACAAAACACAGGAACTGAGAAATGCCAGTTTTCTTTCTGTCATTCTGTCTTGGAATCATTGAGCCATCTTGATAGATTTTTTAAACACTCACATGTATAAAAGATAAAAATGTTGATTCCACTAGAATGGTTAAAGGAAACCCCTAGTTTTCACTAGGCATCTTTTGTGAGGTGAATATGCATTTGGACTGAAATGAAAGAAAGGAAATCCCATTGTCTATGGTGGGGTGAGGGTAAAGAGTTTTAGGGTGCTGACATTTGGGGAGGTGGGCAGAAGAGACAGCATATGGAATACATATGAACCTATTAGGTAAAATAATACACATATGTTATGTATGTATAGGTACATATATATATATCCACACATATACATAATATACATTATGTTTATGGAATAGGTGCATATATTTCTATATATTATAAGTGTATTATAAATATGCATAAAAGAGGGCCATTCAGATAACAGCAAGGGGTATCTCACTGTGGTAAAATTGCAAAGGCCTTAACTTTCTTCCTCATATTTTCATATACTGTGTAAACTTTTATAATGGATATTTATATATTCAGAAAAATGTACTACAGTTACATCTTTAAGAAAAAGATGTATGTATTATACTCAAATTTGCAAAAAAAGGCAGCTTAAATTTTTCATTTTACTGCAGCTGATATATACTTTCTCATGAATCTCCTTTGTCCCTGGATAACTGGAAGAACACATTTCCTAATTAAAGAAATTTCAATCTGTCACCTTTAAGTCATTTTAGAGAGGGTAAATTTTCAAAGATGGTTTGGTTCAATGAGAAGCTTTTTGTTGTCCTTGTAGGAAAGTGGATCTAGTATCCATATGCAGATCATGCTGGGGTCTTCTGGCATTTTGCAAGCCTCAACAGCAATTTCCCTTGTGTCAGCTGGTTATTAAATGTCCTATTGGCAACTGCTATGAAAGTCATTGGATGCCAAGAATTTATATAAACTCTTTTTCAGCTCTACTTTGAAGCTCATATTCATTTAAGAATTGATCTAACTCTTGCTCTAATAATGTAAATTCCCCAGCTCTTGGTCACACAGCTTAGACTACCCATCCAAGATTCTGTTTCAGTACTATAGGTTCACATGGTGTCCTGAGCCAGGTCATTAGATTTGAAAATTTCACATGACACATCTCCCATGGTTTCCATTCCATGATGCATAAATGCAGAAGAGGATTTCTCAGTGCCACAGTGGGACTTCTCTTTGCCAAACACAGCACACCTGCCATTTCCCCTCCACTGTGCTCACCAAGTGAGGTAGACTTGGAAATCACCCTCCAGTCTTTTGAATCCAAAAGACAAAACACAAAAACACCCGTCTAGAATTTGCTCTCATTTTCACTCTCTCTCCTCAAAAGAGCCAGAAAGGTCCCTTCTGACTATAAGAAACTTGCCTACATAATATACTCATTTTCTTAGGGTGGCATTTGATACTCTATTTCCTGTGTCCAATATGGTAGGAAGGGAACTGGAAGAGGAATTGACCTCAAAAGGAAGATACATCAGAAGGTATTTAAAAAATATTATCCCTTTCCTACTTCTCTTTAATATTATCTAACTGAACAAACATTCACTGAGTACTTCCTAAGGGTCAGCTATGATATTAAGTAGCTATAGTATTAATCATGATTCAGTATAATATGGAAGCATAGAATATATGAAATAATTAGTACTTTAAGAAAGTTACTGAATGTAACCAGAGCTCCAGTTTGGGGATTGTTGTTTGTTTTTTTGTTTTGTTTTTGCAAAGCAATCACAATATTATCTAACTAGTTTATGCTGGCTGCATAATGTGCTAAATATGGGCATAGACTTTGAATTCAAAATACTTCAATTCAACCTCAATTCTTCCAGTTATTACCTTATTTGGGGGAAACCGGTTTAAACTCTTTTTACTTCAGTTTGTACAGTGGAAATTAATAATAAAAATAATGACAATACCTACCTCACATATATTTGTGAGGTTCAAAGAGTAAATACTTGTACAACATTTATAAAAATGCTTGGTACATAATATGTGTCCAATAAATGATTGCTTTGCAAAATTGCTTGAATATTAAGTGATGAAAAATGATTATGAAAGAAAGCAGTAATCCTTGAAGTTTTTTATAAATCTAGTTTATTATACTACCAGCACCAATAATAAACTGTATATATAAACTTCTCTGATACTTCTGATAAGTCAGAAAAAGTTTTTTTATTTTCAAAATAGACTCATATGTCAATAATCCATAATTATCAAATAAATAATACAAAGCAAAATACATAAACATTACCGAAATTTTAACTGTATCCAAATCATTTCCATAGTCCAAATAACCCATTAAAACAGAAAAGAAGCAGGCAAGTTAAGTTTTTGGCAGAAAACATGTTTATCATAGCCCCATCTAGAGAGTTGCTTTTGACAGAACAAGCACAGCTAACTAATGGATATCAAATTGCGTGGGATGTATGGAGCAGGACCTCCTGCCTTTTCCACTATTGAATTCTAGCATGCTGAAAGTTGAAACAGAGTAAGTAATCCGAAAGAGTGCTATCACACAGAAGTGCTGATTTTTATGCACCTGGTAAAAGAAACCGCCAAATACCATGAGATCTACCTAGATGCCAACACATAAACACTTTGGACTCTTTCTTCAGCACTAGTAGAACTCTTTTAGTAGAACTCAAACTTTTTAATAGCAGTTCAAGATCATGAGTGATCCTGGCAGAGAAAATAACAGACAATTGGTAAGTTTTAAACTGGTGTTTCTCAGAAGTAGGTTTATGAGAGAGAAATGGAGTTATTGCAGAATTGAGATGAGTTCCAGAATCTCGAAGCATAGAAGGAAGAAGATTTTGCTTTTAACCAAAACTTAATAACCTTCTTTTTGCCTTTTGCAGTTGAAAATATAGGTCACTCAAATAGTGCTTCCATTCATTATATCTTCTCATTCCACTTGTTGTTCTATCTCTTTCCTGCCCTTCTACTGCCCTCTTTCACTTTTAGTACTTTTTAAATAAATTTTATTTTTAACCATTGCCTTGCATACAATGCATATTTTTATTGATCTCCCTGACCCTCACTTTTCTATTTGATCATTAGGGAAAAAGAAAAACATAACCAACATACATAGCCTCCAGGCAGGTGCATAAAAGATTCACACAAGATGCATAAAAGATGGTTCAGTGAACTAAACAGTGCCACAAAAACTTAGATTGTAAAATGGTCTAAGTTTCTTTGCTTCATTTCCTTAATTTAAGTTTTTCTTGATTTCTTGGATGTCTGACAGGGCCATCAACACATTTTAGAAAGATACTGAGCCTCGGTGGCTCAGTTGGTTAAGCATCTGCCTTCAGCTCAAGTCATCATCTCAGGGTCCTGGGATTGAGCCCCGCATTGGGCTCCCTGCTCGGTGGGGAGCCTGCTTCTCCTTTTCCCTCTATGCTTTCTCGCTCTGTGTTCTCTCTCAAATAAATAAATAAAATCCTAAAAAAGGGAAGGTGGGGTAATGAGTGGATGAATTGAGATTGAATTGAAGTATTTAATTGAAATATTTACATTTAAAACCTATGCTTGTATTCAGCACATTATTTTTTTTTTTAAAGATTTTATTTATGGGCGCCTGGGTGGCTCAGTGGGTTAAAGCCTCTGCCTTCGGCTCAGGTCATGATCTGTCAGGGTCCTGGGATCGAGGCCCGCATCGGGCTCCCTGCTCAGTGGGGAGCCTGCTTCCTCCTCTCTGCCTGCCTCTCTGCCGATTTGTGATCTCTCTGTGTCAAATAAATAAATAAAATCTTTAAAAAAAATAAAGATTTTATTTATTTATTTGACACAGAGAGAGAGATCGCAAGTCAGCAGAGAGGCAGGCAGAGAAAGAGGGGGAAGCAGGCTCCCTGCTGAGCAGAGAGCCCAATGCGGGGCTCAATCTCAGGACTCTGAGATCATGACCTGACGGGAAGGCAGAGGTTTAACCCACTGAGCCACCCAGGTGCCCCTCAGCACATTATTTTAGAAAGTTACTTAAAAAGGGCCCCTGGGCGGCTCAGTCTTTTACGCATCTGACTCTTGATTGAGGGTGATCTCAGGGTTGTGAGATGGAGCCCTGCATTGGGCTCCATGCTCAGCGAGGAGTCTGCTTGAGATTCTTCTCTTCCCCATCTGCCTCTCTCCCCTCCCTCTATCTCACTCTGAAATAAATAAATAAATAAACAAATCTTTCAAAAAGAAAAGAAAGTTATTTAAGCTATTGTAATTTATCGTACTTTAATGACTATCTAAACTTTTAAAAAATAAGGAAATGGGCTGGAGGTAAAGGGAAGCCGTGTTCTATTCATCCAACCTCAATGTTTTCATCTATACAATGGTGAAATTCTATATACCTCAGGGTATTTATTGCTGTAGAAGTTATTTGTGATGAGAAAACCGAGAGAATTAATAGCACTTGCTATTTATTATTGACACAATTCTACCACACAGAGTTTTTTAGGAATATTACAGAAAATGTGCAGTTAAGACTATAAACCCATTTCTGAGGCATTTAAAAGAAATCTTGTGCTAAGTTTCACTGCACTAAAAGCTCTCATGTAACTGACTGGAACCATATTATATTGGACTTTTCCATTAGAGATTATAGTCTAAGGTAAGGCTTCACTCACCCTAGGTAATTAAACTTTAGGCATTATGAAAAGCTGTCTCTGAGGACAATAGTAGTTGTAAAGTTTTGGTTAAGTACCAAGCAAAAGACAAAACAAACAAACATAAGGGGAAGTTTGAAAACAAAAATAATGGGGAACGTTTTTCTTTTAATTCATTACTATTTCTTTGGTCTTTCTCAATGTACATAATTTAGAGAGATTAGTCACCATTACAGTTTGGTTTGAATATCTCTTTTTTTACATTATGTTAGTCACCGTACATAGTGTTCCATGATTCATTGCTTGCGTATAACACCCAGTGCTCCATGCAATATGTGCCCTCCTTAATACCCATCACCAGGCTCACCTATCTCCCACACCCTCCTCTCCGAAACCCTGTTTGATTCCCAGAGTCCATAGTCTCTCATGGTTCATCTCCCCCTCTGATTTCCCCTCCTTCATTTTTCCCTTCTATATTGGGAAATTAACTATAAGGTGTCCAGAGAACCTCCTGAGACTTACTTTATATAAACAGAACTCAGTATTATTTGGGAGAGTGTTTTTGGCTTAGTTTAAACAATGTGTGTGAGTGAGTGTGTGTGTGTGTGTATCCATACTCATACCTATATCCATATCCCAAAATAACTCCAATGTTTGCAAATACCAGGAAAGAGTATCTACTTTAACACTGAAACAAGAAAGAATTGCCATCAACTTTAGTGATTTCCCACTGCCTACAGGATAAAATACAACCTATAGAATCAAATGCATTGTGATCCAGCCCCACCTATCAGTCTCTGATTCTTTGTCTCAGTGCTTGTGATTGTGCAGCCATTTACCTGGAATCTAACTCACGCTTAGACTTTAGTTATATTCCCTTTGTTTTCCTTTGACACTTCTTTATCCAAAAGCATTTCATCTAAGAAATTTGATTTCTGTGGCTGGCCATCTCCAAATCATCTTTCAAAATTTAGTCCAACCTTCATATAGAAATGCAAAGTACTCAGAATAGTCGAAACAGAAACAAAGTTGAAGGACTGACACTTCCCACAAACTATAAAAACTTACTACAAGGTTACATAATCAGGACAGTATGGTGTTGGCATAAGGATAGATATAAATATGAATAGACTTGAGAGTACAGAAATAAATCTATATACCAATGCATAACTCATTTTCAACAAGGATGCCAAGACATTATATGGGAAAAAGATACTCTTTTCAACAAATGGTACTATAACAGCTAGATATCCACAGGCAAAAGGGTACCTTTGAACCCTTATATCATACCATTTCCAAAAATTAACTCAAAATGAATTAAAGACCTAAATGTAAGAGCTAAAACTATAACACTCTTAAAAGAAAACACAGGTGTAAATCTTGAACTTGGCAAACTCAGACTAGGCAAGTTTCTTAAATATGGCATCAAAAGCACAAGCAATCAAAGAGGGGTAAAAGATAATTTCGTTCTCATCAAAATTAAAAACTTTTGTGCATCGGGGCACCTGGGTGGCTCAGTGGGTTAAAGCCTCTGCCTTCAGCTCAGGTCATGATCTCAGGGTCCCGAGATTGAGCCCCACATCGAGCTCCCTGCTGAGCGGGGAGCCTGCTTCCTCCTCTCTCTGTCTGCCTCTCTGCCTACTTGTAATCTCTCTCTCTCTGTGTCAAGTAAATAAATAAAAAATCTTTAAAAAAAAAAAAAACTTTTGTGCATCAGTGTACACTATCAAGAAAGTGAAAGACAACTTACTTAGTAGGACATATTTAGAAATCAAGTACTGATAAAGACACAACTCGATGACAAAAGTAGACAAAGGCTCAAAATAGGCAGTTCTCCAAAGAAGATATACAAATGGTTAATAATGATATAAAAAAATGTTTAATATCTTTACTCATTAGGAAAATGCAAATTAAAACCACAGTAAGCTACCAGTTTATACCCACTACAATGAATGGAAATTAAAGAAAAAAAACAATAAATAACAAAATCAGAAAAATAGCAAGGGAAAGTAAGGGTATAGAAAAAGTGAACCATTCATATACTTTCAGTGAGATTTCAAAATGGTATATCTACAGGAAACGATTTGGCAGTTCTTCCAAAATTTAAACATAGAGCTACCATATGACCCAACAGTCTATGAGGGGATATATTCAAAAGAACTGAAAGCATATATTCACACAAAAACTTGTATAGGAATGTTTGTAGTAACAGACTTTGTGATAGCCAGAAAGTGAAGAAAATTCAAATGCCAGTCAACTAATGAATGGATAGAAAATATGTGCCATGCCCACAAAGTGGAAAATTATTTGGCCACATAAAAGGAGTGAAGTACAGATATACAACATGGATAAACTTGAAAATATTATAGTAAATGAAAGAAGGCAATCACAAAAGACCTTTGATTGTATGATTCCATCTGTATGAAATACCCAGGGTAGGGAAATCCATAGAGACAGAAAATGGATAGCACTTGCCAGGAGTTGGAGGGAGGGATAAATCAGGAGTGATTACTAATAGGTACGGGTTTTCCTTTTTGGAGTGATGAAATGTTTGGGGATTAAATACTGGTGATTGTTGCCAAACTCTGAATACATTAAAAAACTCGTGAATTGTACACTTCAAAATGGTGACTTTTATAGTATGTGAACTATACCTCCATAATTAAAAAATGAAAACCAAAAAACTTTAGTGGAAGTTGGACCTCCTCTGTAACTGACTTCTTAGACTGAGTGAGAAATATGTCCATCCCATTCCTGTAGTTCCATATTTTTCTTTCTGGACTACTGTTACATTGTTTTGTAATGACCTCTGTCCCTTTCAGATCTTTACCTACTCGAATAAGACTCTTACTTTTTGCCTTCTTGTGCTTCACTTATAATAGTCACTTGAGACATGCTTATTGATTGAATAAAGAAGGGCACTCTTAGGGCACATAAATATATCTTGAGAGAAAGAAGAATCCATGATCATGAATATTTCTTCTTTACGTCATCAAAACCAGAAGAATGCAGATAAGAATATTGAATAGTGTAACAGGGGCTTCCTTCCACAGTCTAGGACCACTTGAGGAAGCCATGCTGCCACAAAGTTACTTCTAAAACTCCCTACTGAGAACTGCCTTCTCTATATAGAAGTAAGAGGACAACGAGTTGTCCAACCGCCCTAGGTCCCAGTTGGAATTCAGGTCCCAGGGAGTATCCTGAAGTACTGGTGGGTTTTATCCCAACCATTGAACTCTGCTCTGTCATGCAGGAGCTTCGCAGCTCACTGATCCATGGCCTTGTTCACCATTCTGATGTAAATCACCTGGCCATTCCTACACTGAGAAGTACAACCTAAGGAAAAAGTCCATTTTTACCAACATCCACCCCATCACGTTGAAATGTGTTTTTACAGCAGTCCTAACTATAGCACAGTTATTTTCATATTTATAAAATTTGCAGCATTCCTTTTATGTCTCCTAATGGACTACCTGCTAGCTGTCAATATGAAAGTTTGATTTATATTTACCAAAATGATTCCTCTCCTATGTTTTGTTCTTGATTTAGAGAAGAGAATGTAAAAGGATTAGAGATTTACCAGTGATTGTGAATATCACATGCTCTACACTTGAAACTCACAAGACTAATAATAATTATCCATGTAACTTAATTATAGACTGTTAAATAGTGATGTGTTGAGATAACCCTTCTTTCAGAAAGTGATGCAACTCTTTGCTGACTACTCAGTGTCCAGATTTTAACACATTTCCTTATAAGTTTTGAACTTTTTGCCCCTAGAAAAATCTTGATCCCCGTAATTATATTCTCCTTGTTTTACTTCTGAACCCAAAGTCTGTCCAAATAGGTAATGGATACCTGAGGAAAGAAATTTTTAATGTGGTTTCTGTAAGTCCATAAGGGGGGTTTATTGAGAGGGATCTTTTTTCCTAGGGAATCCATGAATCCTCTAGAATTACAAGTAAAGTAAGTATGTTTTTATGTATGGTTCTTTGGAAAGGGGAGCCACATCTCAAAGCTGTCAGCACCTCAAGCAATAATCACCAGTTTTTTTTGTGCTAATTCTCATTAATGGCATTCACTCTTTTGTTCAGGCATAGTATGCCCACAGAAGCAAGCTAGACACTCTAAGGGATTAAAGACAAATACAAGGCAGCATTCAAAGATTCAGGTATTTCACGGTGCAATTGAAGAGACAAGTCTTGTATTTCTTCATTTTTATATGGAACATAGTGCATTTGTGACCTCCAAGTTCCCTCTTGGGGCTAGAAATCTAAAATTGTGAATCATTATTCACACGATGCAGTGGAGTTAAAAAGGGAGAAAAGAAAGAATGCAGGACAGGACACGTGGCACTCCTTCACACTGCACTCACCCAAAGAGAGCCTTCCAGTTTCCAGCTGGAAGATCCCTAATGCGGGATCAATCCAACTCCTTCATTTTGCACAGGCTCTCAAACTTTTGATTAGTGACTGTAGTCCATGTGTGATGTCCACTGCCACTATTTGCAATGTTGACTCCAAGATTTAACGTTATCCTCCTGAAATCTGCTGAAAACTGGCTTTGAACTTCACGCCAGTCCACTGTGTCAGCTCAGTGGTGCCCAACTCCGATTCTGCTATCTTGCCAGAGGCTCTACTCGAGGCTGTGTTTGGCGACTCTTTCAAACTCCTCCTGCCCTAGTTCTAATTACCACACTTCAACTTTGTACACCACCAGTGCGGTTACTGTTGTGCCTTCTGTCCTTTCTCTGCAGCACTTGGGCTAGCACAGCTGAGGTAATGACTCACTCACTTCCTTGAGAATGCCTTCCTCCTCACCTCAGCTGACCCGACAGGGCCACAAGGCTCAGTCCCAGAATAGGTGTAGGACCATCTGAACTTTATTTAAGGGGAATCCAAATGCAAGAGTCTTGCATCCCTGCCCACATTTTAGTGACTGTGATTTGCCGGGGACCTGGAACTCTTCACGTGGTCTTGGCACTCAGTCCCCGTTTTTGTTTCTTGGTTTTGTTTTGTTTTGTTTTGTCTTTTCTTGTTCCTCTGCTTTCCCTAAACTGATAACCTGCCCAGCATCTCTGCTGCTGTAAAACTGGACCTTATAATAGTTTTTACAATTTTCTCATGGGAACTGGGCCCCTCTGCAGAACCCCATCGCTGACATTGCCCCAAACTCTCAGCCCCTCCCACCTACAACTATTGCCCCTGCCCTGCCCTTCCCCACAGCAACCTGACGTAGAGTTGTCTTTCATAGGCTTTTAAAAAAGGCTTGGGGTCACATACCAAAAGACCCCAATAATTTAATATTGAATATTCATCATCACTACACTTAAAAATGGATCAAATCTGTCCCACCACAGGGACTTTCTTTCCAGTCATGTCTTCTCTTAGGGTCAACTGAATGCACACGGCACCACCTATTTTTTAAGAACCTCTCTTCCACCACAGAATCACATTCTTCACATAACTTTGTGTATCTAAAAACTCATTTATATGCTTTGCTACTATAGAAGCTGGGAAGTCCAGTTTCTCTTATGAAGGACTAGGATTGATTGATTAAGCAAAATTCCACACCTGTCTTTCATTAGAGCTGATGCCAGAGTTCAGGGGCTAGGGCCTGATTATACTGGATTGTCCAAGTCATAAGCCAAAAAATGTTACTTAGACCTAATCCAGAACACAGACTAGTAAAGGACCATAATAGTTGCTACACTCAGCACTTCGTTTTTCTTTTGGAGGACTGTGAAAATAGAGGCATGCTTAAGGTGTATCACTTTCCTTTGTACTTTTCATGATAATGTCAAAGAAGCTGTTTTTATAACTTCCACTTGTACTAGTTTGCTAGGGCTGCTATAAAAAAGTACTACCGATTGGGTGGCTTCACAACAGAAACTTGTTTTCTCACAGTGTGGGGGGCTGGAAGTCTGAGATCAAGGTGTCTGGACGGTTGGTTTCTTCTGAGGCCTCACACCTTGGCTTGTAGATGGCCCTGTGTCGTGCTGTGGTCCTCTCTCTGTGTCTATGTCCTACTCTCCTCTTCTTAGAAGGACATGAGTCATATCAGAATGGGGTCCATCTCAATGCTCTCATGTTAACTTAATTGCTTTTCTAAAAACCCTGTCCCCAAATACAGTCTGAGAAATAGGAAGTTAATACTTCAATATATGAGTTTGTTTGAGGGAGCAAACTTCAGCTCATAACACCCCTTGACTGAAAATCACTTGGATTCCATGGTCAAATCTACTAGGAAATCTTAGTTCTAATCTAAATAGCATCACCATATCATCCAGTAAACATCTGTTATTTTAAGTAGCTGTTCATGTCAACCCCTTATATTCTCGGGTGTCCTGGTTGGTCTGTATATTACATAGCTACCCTAACTCTAAACAAAGTTCCTCAGTTTTGTCCCATTTTCTCTAGTGTACCAAAAGCCATCCCAGGAAGAGCAGGCATCACCGTGATTGAAATTACTGCATAGTAATCTGGCCTGTGATTGCTCAGCTTAATATTCATCATGGATTCCCAAGTTTTCTTGAAATATTGAAATGACTGAGATTTTCAGAGCAATATCACAGCAATAACTTAAGTATGTTTGTGGAGCAGGTGAAAATTTCAGTGAGATGTACTCTAGAAATAATTGCCTAAAGTACATTATCTTTTTGGCCTATTGCTTAAAAATGTGTGTATCTGTATTATCTTAAGAACTGTCACTTTATCTATTTTTTTCAGGATAAAAATGCATTTTCTATTCTATTGCTGAAATAAGAAAAGTCACCTGAGGGACTGGTTAAAGAAAGCTGTTTAAGAATTTTGTTCAGATTTGCGTTTTAAAAAACAGATTTTTGAACATGGTCAGCAATGAACCAGAACAGATCATGCTGAGTAAAAGATTAGCTGGGATACACTGATTTTCCAGACTTGAGACTACACCAAAAATTCAATTATAAATCTAATTACAAATTTAATTGTTAAACAATCAACCAGATTATTTTGTTGTTGTTGTTGCCAGGTGTTTTGTTTCCTGCTGACTCATAAGCAGGTGTTAATCTTGCTGTTACCATGGGACCTAATCCACCCTGCCCTTTCTACTTTCTGTATTACTTTTTACATTGTACCTCAAGCTAAAAAATGTACAAAAGCTGAGGTACAAGTCATACATCTCTGTATAGAGGCATAAAACTATGTAAGGATTTGCAACAGAAAGGGGAAGGGGCAGGGGCTACAGGCCAGCAATCCTACAGCACGTTTGACTGAAAAACAGTCCTTCTAGATGCTCCTCTGAAAATGAACTCCATGGTCAAATAAATTTGGGAAACCTCCCAGACTACAATGCTTTCGGAGTTTTGGAAAACACATCACAATAATAATAGGTTCTTAAAGTTTTGTAGTAAAGAAATCTGTGTTGCTTAGCTTAACCCTCCTTTTCCTTAATAAATGTACTGAATATATTTCTGTAAATGTCATCAAGTCAAAAGTCTGAGGAATTAATGAGAAGGAGAAGTATAAAAGAAAGGCTTTCAAGAGCTTCTGTGCCCAGTAGAAGGCAGTGAGGGTATTCAATAATCATATTGGGGTATATGCATGTAGGTCACAATTTTTGTGAATATATAGGTAGTGTCACTTTGTGTTATTCAGGAGTCAAGGAAAGAAAGTTAATTATCTGACCTGTTTCCACCAAACAGAGTTAATTTTTAATCCGAAAGATGTACCAGAGTCTGGCTTTCAACTTACTACAGAAGTAGTCCACATTTATGCTCCTCAAAAGTCTGACACTGAGATGGTTATCTCTCAAAAAAAATCCATAATATTCCCCAGATTTAATTTTTTTCAACTCTCACTGAAAAACTTAGAACAGAATGGCCGTTGATACGCAAAACAAAAGTAGAACACATTTTTTTCATCCAGGATGTATCCCTCAGATGAAATTGTATGGGACTAAAATTTACAGCGCCAGCAGTTTGAAGCAAATGCAATAACACTTTAAAGTAGCATTATAAGATTTATTTTTACATACTTAAAATTCAAAAACTCTTCAGAGAATACTGGAAATGGAAAATGTTTACTCTAGGAGCACTCAACTATGTTTTGGTTCAACACTAAACCATAAAATAATTCATGGAGCATACCCAACATGTGGTTCTTAGAGTCTGCTTTGTAAATAGATTTTAAATAATTCAAGTGGTAAAAAAGACAAACAATCTTTGATTCTCTAAGATTATATACAGAAAGAGTCTCATGGATGATTTAAAATAGTAGTTAATCACCCAATTTTGTATAAACTCACACTGCTTCAGGCATTTACTCTGTAGTGCTCATCCAGTAGAACCTTCCTGAATCCTGGACATGCTCTATAATAGCCACATGTGACTACTGAGCACTTGAAATGTGGCCTGTATGACTGAATTTTTAATTTTATTTAATTTTAATTAATTGTATTTAAAATTAAGTAGCCACATATGGTTAGTGACTACTATAATAGATAGCACAGCTTTAGCCCTTGTATCTCATGACTGAAATGAAGCTAAAGTCAATCTCTAAGAACTGATAGGGAGAGATTTTTAAAATTGCTCAGTGGGAAAAAAAAGTACAAATAAGTATTAAGGTATACTACATTTTATGTAAAATTGAAGGGGGGATAAAAGAATATACATTTATCTGCTTATTTTCTACAAAAAGAAATACAGGAAAGACCATTAGGGAGTGAGTAAAGTGAAATGGAAGAATTGAGCTGGGGGCAGAGGAGGATAGTGACACTATTCTGAATACTCATGGTAGTATAATTTTGACTTTTGAAGATATTTATTTATTTATTTATTTGAGAGAGAGAGAGAGAGAGAGAGAGAGAGAGAGAGAGAAAGAGAGAGAACATGAGAGGGGGAAGAGACAGAAGGAGAAGCAGATTCCCTGCTGAGCAGGGAGCCTGATGTGGGACTCCATCCTGAGACTCCAGGATCATGACCTGAGCCGAAGGCAGTCGCTTAACCGAGTCACCCAGGAGCCCAATTTTGACTTTTGGAACCACATTAAATTTTATACTAAAAGAAGTCAACAAAGACAGAGAGAACAAACATTTAAAGTGAAATATAAATAGAAGCAAATTAAATACATTTTATTTTTTATAAAGATTCAATTTATTTATTTGACAGAGAGAGATAGCAAGGGAGGGAACACATGCACAGGGAGTTGGAGGGAGAGAAGCAGGTTCCCCACTGAGCAGGGAACCTGATGTGGGGCTGGATCCCAGGACTGTGAGACCATGACCTGAGCCAAAGGCAGATGCTTAATGACTGAGCCACCCAGGTGCCCCTCTAAATACATTTTAAATCAGTATCAACCACACTAAAGAGAGGGTGAAGATGAAGAACTAACCCAACAAATTCTAATCACAATATTTTTACTGCATACCTTTGGTTCAAAGGTAAGAAGTGTACATACACACACACACACACATACACACACGAAACAGAAGTTCTTTGTACTACTCTACCAATCTGTCTCTAATCTTAAATTATATAAAAATTTAAAAATTATAAAAATAAACTAAGAAAATTAGTTTATATGTATTAACATCACTGCCCTTAGGAAAATCAACAAGATTTCATCTATTTTCTTCTATCACCTCCAGAGTTTCCCTATTGCAATGTATATAATCTTATGTAACAATATCTCATATCTCAGTTACTGCATTTTGCTATTTACATAAGAAGATTGACAAATACTGGCACCTGGGTGGCTCAGTTGGTTAGGTGTCGGACTCTTGATTTTGGCTCAGGCCACAGACTCAGGATCCTGAGATCAAACCCAATATTGGGCTTTTCACTCAGCAGGAAGTCTGCTTGAGATCCTTTCTCTCCCTCTCCCTTTGCCCCTCCCCCGATGCATGCACACACACACACACACACACACACACACACACACACACACTCTCTCTCTCTCTCTCTCTCTCTCTCTCTCTCTTTATTTCTCTCTCTCATGAAAAAAATAAATCTTAAATAAAGATTGACAAATAGGGAGTTTCAAATCTTGGTTTATTTAGCTATATTTCCACTTAAAGTTTAGATTTACTTTATAATGAATTTACAGTAAAGCTATAAAGAAACTAAACATCTTTACTATATCTGGTTTTGCAAAAGGAGATAGATACACAAAAATCAAATGCCATATATAAAAAAGAAGTTTAGCATTTTTATGGGCACATAAAGTAATTGATTAAAATTCAGTAAATGATTGGAAAAATATTTAGGAAACAAATGTTTATTAAAAAATTCAAATATTATTGGCTACTACTAATTTATGAGATTAAAAAGAGATTGCTGGAGGAAATAAAAGACTGCTATGCACTATTTTATGGCAACAAAGTGGACAATGTAGAAGGAATGGATAAACTTCTAGAAAAATATGACCTACCAAAATGAATCACAAAGAAATTTAAAATATGAACTGACAAATTCCTAGTAAGAATTTTAAATAAAAACCTCCCAACAAAGAAAAGCCCAAAACCAGATGGCTTCACTAGTGAATTCTACAAAACATTTAAAGAAGAGTTAATACCAACCCTTCTTAAAATCTTCCAAATGATAGATGAGGAGGAATAGTTTCAAACTCATTTTATAAAGTCAACATGAAACTGATACCAAAACCAGACAGGGACACCACAAAAAAGGGAAAAGAAAAGAAAAGAAAAGAAAAGAAAAGAAAAGAAAAGAAAAGAAAAGAAAAGAAAAGAAAAGAAAAGAAAAGAAAAGAAAAAATAAAAGAGAAGAAAAGAGAAGAAAAGAAAAGGAAATAATAAGAGAGAGAAAGGAAGGAAGAGAAAGAGAAGGAAGGAAGGAAGGAAAGGAAGAAAGAAAGAAGAAAGAAACTAAGAAAGAAAAAGAAAGAAAGAAAGAAAGAAAGAAAGAAAGAAAGAAAGAAAGAAAGAAAGAAAGAAAGAAAGAAAGAAAGAAAGAAAAGAAAATCACAGGCCAATAACCCTAATGAACATAGGTTCAAAAATCCTCAACAAAATAGTAGCTAACAGAATTCACAGGACATTAAATAGATTTTATACCATGATAAAGTGGGATTTATTCCTGAGTTACAAGGATATCAACATATGTAAATCAGTATTATATACCTCATGACAGAATGAAGAATAAAAATCATATGATCTCAATAGATATAGGGAAGGAATTTGACAAAATTCAAAAACCATTTATGAGAGAACTTTCAACAAAGTGCTTATATAGGGAAAGTACCACAAAATAATAAAGACCATGTGTAACAAGGTCACAGCTAATCATTCTCAACAGTGAAAAGCTGAAAATGAAAGTTTTTCCTCTAAGATCAGGAACAAGATCACTACTTTTATTCCACACTGTGCTAGAAATCCTGGCCAGAGCAATTTAGGAAAGAAAGACAAAAATCCAAGTCAGAAAGGAAGAAGTGATGAAAGATGATAATAATCTAAAGGCTCCACACAAAATCTGTTAGAATAAACAAATTTAGTAACATTGCAGAATACAAAATGAATATACAAAAATCAGTTATGTTTCTGTACAGTAACAATTAACTACTGGAAAGAGAAATTAAGAAAATAATTCCATTTACAACAGCATCAAAAAGAATAAATTATTTAGGAATAAGTTTATCCAACAAGGTGAAATATCTATACATTGAAAGCCATAAGACCTTGATTTGAAAGAAATTGAAAAAAACATAAATAAATTTGAAGATATCCCATGTTCTTGGATTAGAGGAATTAATGTTGTTAAAATTTCCATAATTCCAAAACAGATCTATAGATTAATGTAATCCCTATAAAAATTTTAATGGCATTTTTCACAGAAATAGAACAATCCTAAATTTTGTACAGAACCATAAGAGATCCCAAATAGCCAAAGCAATCTTGAAAAGAGGAACAAAGGTGGAAGCAGCATGCCTTCCAATTTGAAACTATATTATAGAGCTTTAGTAATCTAAATAGTTTGGTATTGGCAAAAGCAGATGAAACCATAAATAAACTCATGCATACATGGATAAGTAATTATGGATAAAGGAACCAAAAATATACAATGGGCAGAATGGATAGTCTCTTTAATAAATAGTGTTGGGAAAATTGGATAGCTACATGCAAAAGAATGAAACTGGACCCCTATCTTACACCATTCCCCAAAATCAACATAAAGTAGATTAAAGATCTGAACATTAGACAAGAAATTGTACAACAACTATAAGAAAATATAGGTTGCCTGGGAGGCTCAGTTGTTAAGCGTCTGCCTTCGGCTCAGGTCATGATCCCAGGGTCCTGGGATGGAGCCCCACCTCGGGCTCCTTGCTCAGCAGGAAGCCTGCTTCCCCCTCTCCCAACCCCCCCCCACCTGTTTTCCCTCTCATTGTCTCTCTCTCTCTTTCTGTCAAATAAATAAATACATCTTTAAATATATATATATATAAATATATATATATATATATATATATATATATATATATATAGTTGGTAAGCCCTTACATTGGTATCAGCAATGATATTTTGGATTTGGTTTGGCACTAAAACCAAGGCAAAAAAAAAAGGCAAAAGTAAACAAACAGGGCTATATCAAACTAAAAAGCTCTGTATGGCAAATGAAACCATCAACAAAATGAGAAGACAACCTATGGAATAGGAAAATACATTTGTATGTCACTTATCAGATAGGGGTTATTATTTGAAATATGCAAGGAACTCATATAATTCATGAAAGAAAAAAGAAAGAAGGGAAGGGGAGGAAGGATCCAATTGAAAAGTGGGTAAAGGACATAAATGGACATTTTCTAAAGACCATATACAAATGTCCAGTAGGTACAAGAAAAGGTGTTCAACATCACTAATCATCCAGGAAATGCATATCAAAACCACAATGAGATATCACCTTACACCTATTAGGATGTCTATTATCAAAAAGTAAAAGATACAAATTCTGGTAGGATGTAAAGAGAACCATTTGTACACTGTTAGTGGGAATTTAAATTGGTACAACCAGTATGGGAAACACCACAGAGGTTCCTCAACAAAAGAAAAATAGAACTACTGTACGACCAAGCAATTTTACTTCTTTGTATATACTGAAAGACAATGAAAATGATATCTCAAAAAGATATCTCTATGTTCCTATGTTTATTGCAGCATTAATCACAATAGTCAAAGTATGAAAACCACCTATGTGCCAGTCAACAGAGGAATGAACAAAGAACAAAGAAACTGTGGTATACATAAACAACCAAAAAATAAGGAATTACTGCTATTTGCAACAACTTTTATAAAATTAAGCCAGATGAGGAAAGACAAATACTGCCTGGTACCATTTATATGTGGAATCTTTTTTTTTTTTTTTTGCCCAAGAGGTACAGGTCTGTGAATCATCAGGCTTACATCTTTCACAGCATTCACCATAGCACAAACCCTCCCCAATGTCCATAACCCATCCACCCTATCCCTACCCTCCCACCCCCCAGTAACCCTCAGTTTGTTTTGTGAAATTAGGAGTCTCTTATGGTTTGTCTCCTTCCTGATCCCATCTTGTTTCATTATTTTTCCCTCCCTACCCCCCACGACCCCCCACCCTGGCCCTCAAGTTCCTCATATCAAAGAGATCATATGATAATTGTCTTTCTCTGATTGACTTATATCACTCAGCATAATCTATATGTGGAATCTAAAAAAGGAGGAGGAGGAGGAGGAGAAGATGGAGAAGAAAGGATAAATAAAGAAAAGTAAAACTTACAGACGTATAGAAACAAAGTAGAATGGTGGTTACCAGGTCTGGAAAGTGGGAGGAATAGGGAGTCTGGCAAAGGTGTACAAACTTTCTTTTTTTTTTTTTTTT
>LNAC01000284.1:1978103-2021969 GCA_002007465.1 Ailurus styani | reverse complement strand
GCTTCCTCCTCTCCCTGTCTCTCTGCCTGCCTCTCTGCCTACTTGTAATCTCTCTCTCTGTGTCAAATAAATAAATAAAATCTTTAAAAAAAAATATATATATATATATATATAAAGAAGATAAATAAATAGGTTAGGTGAGGAATGTGGGGAGCCTTCACAATTTGTACATGTATTGACTTATCATACTATATACCTCAAATATACTCAAGTTTTGTCAAGTATACTTCAGTAAAGCTGAAAAATGGAAAAAAATAAAAAGGAGTTAAAGAAAGCCATAATTACCTTGATCTATTTAGATATTTAAGCAAGAATGTCACATTTAACATGGACATAGAAGGTTTTTCTGTAGCCACTATAAAACTATATTGCTTTGGCATAATATGGATTATTTTCTGCCACTAACTAG
This sequence comes from Ailurus styani, assembly GCA_002007465.1. NCBI lineage: Eukaryota > Metazoa > Chordata > Mammalia > Carnivora > Ailuridae > Ailurus > Ailurus styani. The sequence continues at coordinate 2,021,560 of LNAC01000284.1, read as the reverse complement.
AAAAGAAAAAAATGAACAGAAAATCATGCCCTATTGTCTGAAAGACATCAACAAAGAATGAATACTTTTGAGTTGACTATAATTGCTGATTTGGAAAGCAACTTCTTAAAATACTGACACTTAATATATAAGGCTATGAGAATCCTGTCTGATACCTCCAACGTGTAATTTGCCACCAGTTGAAAATTCACTCTTCATGATGAATAGTTCAGAAATAAAAAGATTGCTATTATTTTTATGTTGCCTTTATCATTTGATAGTGAATGTAAAAACGGACTACAGGAATATTTTTTTTAAGTTTATGTCTGACATTAGTTCTATTAATGATCTTTCCTCCAAGAAAGCTTAAGTTTGTCAACAGTAAGACCCCCTGCTACTGTAGTTTATAGGTCCTGACCACAACAGATATGAGAGTATGAAAACCGGCTGGGAAAAGTAAAATTAATTGTGCTGTGGAGGCACGTGGGTGGCTCAGTCCATTAAGTGTCCAACTTTGGCTCAGGTCATGATCTCAGGGTCTGGGGATGGAGCCGTGCATGGGGCTCTGCACTCATGGGGGAGAGGATTCTCTCTCTCTTCCTCTCCTCCTTTTCCTCCCCCTACTCCTGCTTACAATCTCTCTCTGTCTCTCTCTCTCTCTCATGAATGAATGAATGAATGAATGAATAATTTTTTTAAAGATCTATTCATTTAATTGAGTTGGGGGGCAGAGGGAGAGGGAGAGAGAATCTTAAACAGACTCCCTGCTGAGCAGAGAGCACTGGGCTCCATCTCACTACTCTGAGATCAGGACCTGAGCCAAAACCAAGAATCGGATATTTAACAATTGTGCCACCCAGGTGCCCCAATAAATCTTTAAAAAATTGTGTTGTACAGCATCACTTATTATTTCTCAGGCATATTCCTGCTTTTTTATGCAATTTCAGCTGATATTTTCTGCTGAGCTACTACCTAATACCTTGAAAAAGTGGGTTGTACCCATGATTAGAACAATAATTTGTATCTTTAAGAAAGATAGATGGTTGTATTTTATACGGTTTAAAGCTATTAAATAAAAAGGTTAATAAAGTTGGAGAAATGACAGGTTTTGAATATATTCCACTAAAATAATCCATGTAATTTTGTGACTGAAAAAATAAAACAAGGTCTTTTGTCATTACTGTTTTTCCTCACATACTTTGGTTAGTTCATTAGTTGTTCAATTTATTTCTTCTATAATAATTTCTTTTATAATTATTGTATTTTGGTAATAAAAATAGAAAATGATACTCAGGAAGAATATTGGCAATTGTATATGATTCAATCCAAATTTTTTTCTAATGTCATATTGATATAGTCTAAACCTGCAAGGAAGCTTTATAATTTTACCATTATATTTTATATTTCATTTTCAACATTACATTTAAGCATGTAGTAAAAGTGGGGAGAAAACAATTAGAGACAAGTGTTCTTTAGCATTAAATTTAATCATTTGATGTCACACCAAATGTAATTCTTATTTTCATAAAACTAGCTTACCTAAATTTTGTGGTTGATGCAATATTAGTGGAACCCCCATTAGGTTAGAAGTTTGGCACCTTAGGATTTAGGTGTTGGTCATCTTAGTCTGATCACTTTGAATAAAGCTCAGTTTCTCTAAGCATCAGTTTACTTATCTAGAAAGTGGGACAGTAAAAGCTGTCCTGGTGAAAGATCTAAGGCAATAAGGCATACAAAGTCCTACAACAACGTAAAACTATTTTTTTTTTATTGTTTCAGTTAGCTTCATATCTTCACTGTGATGGAAATTTACTGATGAGTCATTTTTTTTAAGCAGTAGATTTTATCATCTTCTTAGACTCCCCACAGGTTTTTGGGGAAACTTCAGTTCTGAAACAAACTGATTGTCTCCATTGATAGAGTATGTGTATAGTTTAAAATACAGAGTTCCAAGTACAATAATAAGTAAAGAACATTCTGACTAAAAAACCCTATGGCACACATATTACCTATGAACAATAATCATTCAAAAATATTCTCTAAAGGGATGTAATTTCAGACATTGCAGCAATCAATAATAAATTTCCCTGCTTGGGACCAAGAAAACTTAGTAACTAAAATTATTTTTCAAAACAAAATTTATATTTTTGAAAGGAGCAGTTTGAATTCAAACGATCTCTCTTCTCACGATGCTGCAAATTAAACTTACAGACAGAAAATAAATCAGCTTAACTATAAGCCACTCTTTAAATGGTTCTTAGGACCAATTTGGACAATATTTCATGTAAAGCTGAAGCCTTCTGGACACATACAAGAACCAGTTATAGTAAAATCATAAAAATACAGACACTTTATTTTTTCCCAACAAAGCGACAAGGCATTTCATGCTGTGAATATCTAACACTTTGTTTTGACAACTAGGCACATGTTTATATTTCCTGCTATTCTAGTCATCACTGTCTCAGTTGATTTAGTGCCAACTCAAGTCAGTCTTTCGACATTTGTCCAGGTAACTGGACCAAGAACACCTGGAAAAGACTTGTCAAAAATTGCAGTGATATTCTTTATTCTTCGAGTGGTTTTGGTTGGCAGAGGTGATGCTGAACAGACAGCAGGTAAACAACACACATATCCACTGAATTGTAACACTGGGAATATTAAATAAACTGTGTCGTTTGATACACTTCACTAGAGTAAAACCACTGAAACAACTTTCCTCTTCAGAATTTAAAACAAAGAAGAAAGGGGGGATAAAACAGGATTGTAACAAATAGAGAGAGGGACATATACACAAAACTTTAAATCAGAATGGATTTCAGTAAATGGTGTATAAGGAAAATTAAGTCTCAGAACTATCTTCTCAGATAAAAGAAAATCTGGATTTCAATTAACTAGTTGTCCATAGATTAGACAGGCAGTTATCTGGAGATGGTACTAAAACCAAAATAAATTCTATAGCCAGCAGAGGTTTCAGAAGATAAATTATTAAAAAATATGGAAAGAAAAGTATTTCTAACTACTATTTCTAATCTGGTTGTCGGAAAATCGGAAGCTTACAATTTGGGGAAGGAATTTCTTTTCCATGTTTCAACATAGACTAAATGATATACTCCTTAAAGGTATCCATTTCTCACCTCCCTATATTTATTCTTATCCATAGCTTTCTGATTCCCACTTCGTTTTGAGCAAAACTAACTAATGATTTTAAGCTAAGCGTATCTTCGATTATAACTGATCACTGGTGTTATAATTACGACTAGTTATTGTAAATGTCAGGTCATAAGCCTCATTTACATGAGCCCCTAGCTAACATAATCAAGTTTTTGTGCCTCAAAACTATTTGAACCCTATATGAACCATAAAGTCTCTTAGAATTCTAAAAGTAAATGGTTCTAGGAAATGCGGTTTGCTTAGATCAATCATAGTTTAATGTAGTTGAAATACCTGTAGCAAGTTGGTAGAAGTACTTATGATGAAGTCTGATATTTTGGACACTTAACCTTTGACATATTTCATAAATTATCAAAGGAATTAAGAGAATAGATTAGACTTTTAACATCCTAATGTCTTATGCAGAATTTCTGCTGTTCTGAGTGGAAGAATAGGTATGAAAGAATAGACAGAAGCATTTAAGGAGAAAAACCATGTATTTTGTAAACAAATCCATCAGAGGTACATGTGGATAAACACTTTTTTTTTCTTAAGTTTTCATTAGGTTATTAAGTCAGGGTATAGCCCAGGGTCAGAATCATCAAAGTAGTCATGTTAAAGAAACCAGTTATTCACTCAATCAATATGTACTGAGAGCTAATGGAGTACAAAAAATGGGTCCAGGCTCCAGAACACAAATATTCCTCAGTCCTGATTGACGCAGAGGCAGGGAAAATAAAAGGCAGCAATATAAGATGCTGAAAGAACAGTAACAGCAGGTCACAAAGTTTGGGTCAGTAGTCCTCACTGCCCAACTATGGTTTGGAAATGAAGCATAAAGTTCTCTAGCTCAGTAGGTCTCAAAGTTCATTTGCATCAGAATCATCCGGAGAGTTTGTTAGAATACAGATGGTTGGGCCCCTCCCTCAGAATTTCTATTTAAGTCTGGAGCAAAGTTTGAGATACTGCATTTCCTTACAATCTTGTAAGATCTGTATCTATATCTACATAAATCAACGTATACATTATACTAGTATAAATCTTTTTAAGGTAAGTAGAATAAGACTCGGAATGATTAATCTGCCAAGTGAACCTAAAGGCTTGTTTTTATTAAAAGAATGAGAAGACATTGTCTTCCATGATACACGAGGAAAGGCTTTTTGAAAACTTCTTTTTATGCTTTGCTCTGATTCTACAATAATCAAGAACTTTTTGGATATGCAATGATACGTACTGAGCAGAACTATCTTAGAGGAAGTTCCTGTGTCTTATTTAAACAATCCATTTGGATCACATGCGGTGGAAGAGTGCCTTGGCATTCTTATTTAAAAAATACCTACTTGAATCAATACAAAAATTGTGGCGTACTTCCCAACAATAAACTGTTACATGGAATCGTGAATAAACATCAAAGACATTATTCTAAGCAAAAGAACCTGCACATTATGTAATACATATTCCATGACAAAAGTGAGGCTGGTGCTTAGCAAGGGCTGGTGATCCGGAATGACTCCGAAATTTCCGAGGTGATAAAAGCATACTATAGTTAAATAGGCACAGAGATTACATGGGTCTATCCTTTTGTCGGTTAAGATGTGTGCATTTCAATTTATGCGAATTTTTTCTGTAACAATACAAGTGATGTTGTGAGTTGTGAGGAGATGTACAGACAACACAAAAATAGTAGAATGTAGCAAGATGAAGCAAGGTGAGGCATATGGAAAGTTTGTTATACTATTCTGTTTATTATGTATATATTAAAAACAAACAAATAAAATCACCTACTTGTATATTTTGTTATTCTATACCCTGCCTTAGGACTTCATTATCCTTAGATTAATTAATAAAACAGAGTTCCTAATATTGGAAAAAGAGGTAGTTTTATATTAATTCCTCTAATAATCATTTATCTAACAGTATTGTAGGGTATTAAGTCAGATGCTGCTATTCACTTTGAATAAATTATTATTGGCAGTTTTTATTTGCGATTCACAACCTGCCTTCTCCTCCTCCTCCTCCCCTTGAGGAGGGTTGTAGTTTTGTTTTTTTTTCAATGTGAATAAAATCATAAGACACAGAGATCTTAAGATAATTGTAAGAGAAAGGGATAAATAAATCAGGAGCTAGTGGTGTAAGCCACTATGATTAATCATAGCTTCTGACCAATGAAAGCAGAGAGAGAGGGGAGAAAATTGGAGAAATCTGAATAAAGTCTATAACTGGTTAGAGTTATCACCGCACCAATGTTAATTTTATGGTTTTGATAACTATATAATGTTATGTAGGATGTCAATATAAAAGTACTCTAGAACGAAGTCATATATATTCTTTAAATAATCTATTTGAAATTTTTCATGAGTTGAAATTCTTTCAAAGAAAAGGGGCAAATAGGAAAGGAAAGGGAAGAGAAGGGAAAGAGAGGGGAGGGGAGAAAGGGAAAGAAAAAAGAAAAGGAATGAAAGAAGAAATGAAAAGAAGAAAAAAGAAAAGAAATAAAAGGGAAAAGAAAAGGATAGGAAAGGAAAAGAAAGAAAAGAAAAAAGAAAAGAAAGCATTCTGAGATTGCTTGAGACTCTGGCTAACATTTTGCTAGATATTATGGAATTCTACAATTAAGAAATGATCTGAGCCAAAAAAGAAATGTTAAGAGCAAATGTTGCCAACTGGTCAATTTACCAACTTAAACAGAGTATTCATAAAGTAGCTTTTGATAGCATTGCAGCCCATTTATTTGTCACAAAAAAAGTTAGCTGTAATATACAGACTCTTGAAGCTGAGGTCTTATAAACCAGGGAGGTTAAAGCATTTGCAAAGGAGAGAGATGGAATGACATTTTTGGTGATATAGGTGGACACTTCTTAATTTTAATTTCAAAATTCTAATCATGAGACAATAGACTGCAAAAATACATATCAATAAGGTCTTGAGGAAAATTCTTAAATGGATTATTAGAAGTGTACTTTAGAGGACAAAGCAGTAATCAGTAGACCTATCAAAATTTATAAATTATAACTCATATTTGACTCAATTTACTTCTTTGTTGGAGAGTTATTGATTAATCAGTAAAGTTAATATACACAGAGAGAGGACAAGTGGACTTGAACAAGATAATTAGAAAGTCTTTTGTGATATTTTGTAGAAAACAGGGAAAAATTTTGGCAGAACACATGAATAATTACATGATTTTTTTTGTTAGTTTAATTATTGACTGTAGTGTCATGGTTAATGGGTTACCATCACCCTGGAAGAAGGTTCACAGAGCTTCTTCCCCAGCCAAGACTATATTAATGGACTATTCATCAATGATACGTTGGACAGAAATTCAATGATGCAGGGAGCACCTGCCAAATTTAGTTGTCTTCTCTCTGGCACATGACCCCCCAATAACATGAACACAACTTATTGAGAAAGAGAAGGATGTTTGATGCAAAGATGGCCATTTGCCATGCTGCCAGTGAAGAAGATCCCTTCCCTTAGGGAGCCAGACAAGCTGATCATATTAACTTCATTCTTTGCCAGCATCATTCCAGCATCATTTTCCACTGCTTAAGTCACCTAAAGGGACCATGTGTACCCCTAGACTCTGTACTTAAAGTAATTACAGACACCCTGAAGCAGTAGGTATTTCATCCTTCTAGGTATATATTTTCCACCTATATGGAGTTCCAGTCCCACCTGGTATTAATTTATCTTTCAGACAATCAATAATAACATATAAAATATGAAAATATGCAACTTATCCAGGCGAAAATCTATTACAGACCATTACAGAGTTTTTAAAAAGTTTTATTCCAACATAGGGATAGTCTATAACTTGAGCAGAAAAAAATCATTTTTTGAATATGGAGTGATAAGAATTCTTCAACTTTGCTATCCCTTGATTAATTTAGCAAGTACTTATAAATTGCAAACTGTAATGCTTAAGAGATTAAGAAAGATTAACAGCACACTTACCCACACTTGGATAACCAGGCGTCGAAGGGTCTCCTCCTGGGTTCAGTGACACCATGAAGGTATCATGGCTAAGATTTGCAGTCTTTGGTAAATCACAAGGATCAATATATAGAAGAACACCACCAAATCCAGCCTTTTCCAATAAGGAAAGCTAAAAGAGAAGAAGAGAAAACTATTAAAAATATTATCATATGCATTGAAACTAATGCCATCTCATAATTGTAAGTAAAATAAGGTGACCCCCCCCAAATAAAATAAAATAAAATGACTGTCTTTTCTGGGTTTTTTCTTTTAAAATGACTAGGCACTTCAGATTTCCCAATTATCAAGCCCAGTCAGTTATTCCACTGGCCTCTTTCTTTTTTACTCTGTCTCAACATTATCGTAGCAGCATTCTTATAAAGTCTGCATTTGATTTCAGTTGTCTGCACATGGAATTTCTCCCTCTCTCGTTTTTAATTAAGTAGACCTGGAGTTTCACTTTCATGAGATTAACAAAGGATCTACTAAAGACAAAATTCTGTTGTAAAAGAATTTTTCTGGCTGCTATCATGTCCTTCCTTTTAAGCAGAAGTCACCTACAGCATTCTGAGATTATTTCCTAGAGGGCTAAGCCTGTCATACCAGTTGCTAATATGTTGACATACTTTCACACCGTTTGGCAAATAGCCACTGTTCTGAACCCTCCTGAGGGTCCTCACTGTCCTAGTCACTCTGGTCGGTGTTCTGGATATTCCAGTCGTACCAACCAGATGTAGCAGCTGAGGGATGGAAAGAACCAAGAGGCCTCCTACTGAATGGTCAGTTCCTGCTCTTTGTCATTAAAGATTTTGCAAATAGTTCCTGATTACTTCATTTGCGATGTATCTAATGCAGATTCCTCTCTGTTCTTCAGTATGTACACAATACATAAGCATGATGGGGCAGATGAACTTGGCATTTCATATTGTGTCTGTTTTAACTTGGTAAATTAATTTTTTAGGTGAAGTGCTTATGTATCTTAGTGTGACTTACCTGATACGAAAAACAATAATCATAACTTGGTAACCCATGTGTTTCCAGTGAGAGAGGAAAAGCACTAAGGGAACACCGGGGTGGGAAATACACCGGGGTGGGAAATAATGGAGACTATGACGAGGAATCCTATCAAGTGTAGGCAGTTGCTATTCATTGTGTGACTCTAGCTAACACCTATACTTCACTTCCCAGTACTTCTTAACTTACTTATTTTTTTTAACTTTTTAAAAATTTTTTAAAGATTTTTATTTATTCATTTGACAGAGAGAGATCACAAGTAGGCAGAGAGGCAGGCAGAGAGACAGGAGGAAGCAGGCTCCCCGCTGAGCAGAGAGACTGATGTGGGGCTCCATCCCAGGACCCTGAGATCATGACCTGAGCCGAAGGCAGAGGCTTTAACCCACTGAGCCACCCAGGTGCCCCTCTTAACTTGCTTATTAAGTTTTACAGTGGACTAAGCAAGGCAGCATCTGTGGGCCTAGCTGGGCCCTTCCATGAGGACAGAAACATGCTTATCTTCTCTACCAATGTACATTTGCCCTTAACAGGCACATAGTAGTCACTCACCACTATTGCTAAATAAAGGAACAAACGAGAAAGATGCTGGTTTGGCAGAGCAACTACTCTAAAAAAAGAGAGAGAGAGAGAGAGAGAGAGAGAATTCTGAGAAAATACTTTTTCTGTTCTTGGTTTAAAGATTTATCTACTTGAGAGAGAGCAAGAGAGAGTGCATGTGATGGGGAGGAGTGAAGGGAGAATGGAGTACCTCCAGCGGACTCCCCAGTGAGTGCAAAGCCGGAGGCAGGGCCATCCCAAGACCCTGAGATCATGACCTGGGCTGAAACCAACTGCCAGATGCTCAATCCACTGAGCCACCCTGGTGATCCAGGATGCACTTCTATTGAAAAAATAAAACATAAAATTGTACATATAATATGGCTTTTACATAAGAGAAGTAATATGCAGAAAATTTAAAAAAAATACTTGATATAAGTATATCCCATTAATGGCATTTTCTTCAACTCCTTTAAAAATATTCTGTATTTTCCAATTTTTGAGTGATTGACAAGTATGTATTATCTAATATATTATATTAAATAAGATCTATTTAATTATTAATGAGAAAAGAATAACCCTGAGAACCTAAGCAAAGAACAATTGACTCATATGTTGAATTATGATTTTCTCATCAGTGTTTTAATGAAGAAGGAGAAGAATTTAGGGAGAGGAGAAAAATGAGAAAAGGAAAAAAGAGCAAAGAATATGTCAATAAGAGGACCAGATTTAAGACTGACTCTCCAAAAGCTCACACTGAAGTCCTTAGGGAGGGTTTCTAATATTTAGGTGCTGAAATTGCTACTTTTATAAAGAATGATCAATGGAATTATTTTGAATATTCTGCTTACTATAGAAGAATAAATCAAGAAAAATGTGAACAATTCTAGAAAGCAGTTTTTAATACTAAAATTACTTTTTAAAAATTATTAAAGTGACTTGTGATCATTAGAGAAAAAAGATACAGACAAAATAATAATAACAGCAACAGTTCTATCTGTAAAGAAATAGCAAATGTTAATATTTTGGAGTTTCTAAACACTTCTATTAGGACTTAGACACATGGACACATATAGTTACAAAATAAGACCACACACCATAAATTTTGCAAACTATTTTTTCCACTTAAAAACATATACTAAATATTTGTCCATGTTTATAAGTACACTTCTATACAATATTAATAGCTGTATATTATACATATGTGAATGCTACAAATAATATAATAATGAAATAAAGAAAGGCTGAAATCATGCCATTTGCAATGGTGTAGATGGAGCTAGAGTATATTATGCCAAGTGAAATAATTAGTCCGAGAAAGACAAATACCATACGATTTCACTCATGTGTGGAATTTAGAAACAAAATAGATGAACATATGAAAAGGAAAAAAGCAGAGAGAGAGAGGCAAGCAAACCCTAAGAGACTCAACTATAGAGAATAAACTGAGGGTTGACGGAGGGAAGTGGGTAAGTGGTGGGATAGATGGGTGATGGAGATTAAGGAGGGCACTTATTGTGATGAACATTGGGTGTTGTATGTAAGTGATGAACCACTAAATTCTACTCCTGAGACCAAAATTACAGTACATGTTAACTAGAATTTAAATAAAAATTTGAAACAAAAAATATATATATAGAAAAGCTTTCAAATGTTATTTGACCAATCCTTGGCTGTTGGTTTTATAAATTTTGAATTTTTTATATCATACTTCAATAAACTTCCTTATAGCTAAATGATTGCACAAATATATTTTTTCATGAAGCACAAATATATTTTTTCATGGAAAGTATTTTCACAGGTAGAATTTCTAGGTGAAAGTATTACTATTTTTATGATTTTTGATAAACTATTTTCCCTCCAGAAAAGCTATAACAAGTTATAGCTTTTCTATAACAAGTTACATTCTTACCGGTCATATATCTGAGTACTTATTTCCTCTATCAACAGCATTGAATATTATTTTTTAAAAAGTATTTGCCAATCTAGCTAAAAATTATTTGTCCATTTTTTAAAAATTTACAAGAGAAGTTACATTTATTTTTGTTTGTAACTTTGGCCACTTACATATATATATTTTTGAGAATTACCTGCTAGTGAAAATATTTATGATTTCTGGGGTACTTAATCATTCACAACTATGTATCGAGTGTCACTTCTGTGCAGGTAATATAATACCATTAGCATTTGTAGATAAGGAGGACGAAATCCCTGCTCTGCTCTGAGGAAGTTCAGTTAACCAGTAGAATGATGAATAGTTTTCATCTTAAGTGTTAACCCCAATTAACTGGCAATGAGTGTCTGCCTGGGGAAGCATTTTAAGGCCAAGTTCAGGGTCAGTGAAAAGTAGAAAATGGCTCTATGAGAGATGTCTGCCATGGACACAAGAAAGAGAAGTGGTGACTCATATTATTTTATTGTTGCTGACCCTGCGTTAGTGGGACAGTCACGTTACCTTCAAAAATCTCTTTTTAACAGCCAGTACAATAACTATTTGACTATTGAAAGTTTATGAAATCTAGTGACTTAGAATTTATCATAACCAAAGATAAAATGTTACAATTGCATATTTTGTTTCTTCTCTTATGGTTAGTAATCCTTTTATAATCAATACAGACCATGATATTCTTCTATACATGACAGCTTATAATGAGGCAATGCAGTTTAATAGTATGGTATCTTTTGCCAGAGCTGATTAATTCCCTACAACCCTGAAGAGATAGCCCTATATGTGATTTTACCCCCTCTTCTCATCCTCTGCCTGCAATGGTTAGGCCTGAGGTATACACTTCTCCAATGTTATCAAATCTGGTTCATGATGCGGTCCCTGTTGGCTGCCATAGAGCTCTTAAATAAGTAGCTTAATTTGGTGACCTAATTTTAGAAATTATCTATTGCTGGATTTCCACTGAAGTTGGCTATTGAGGAAAATGCCTAAATTAAATCAGATTTTTTAAAAAATTTCCTCTGCATTGTTAGCATTGCATTTTGAACACAGTGAGGTAGTGGTTGCCTAAAATATTCAAAGGATCTACTATTCTGGTGAGATCATAGTCTTTAAAAATGTTTTCAAAGGCAAGTCCACATAAAAAGGATGAAGCCACCTGTCATTGGGTTGTCTACTTTTGACTGTTCCTGGGAGCACAGGTGAAAGTTGTTAGCCCTGCCCAGCACCTTTCATACCTTTGGAGTGCTTGAGCCTAGGCTGATGATTATACTAAGGGTCTAATTCATGAAAAGAGAGGGCAAACGTAAGGTTTCCTAATACCGAACTTTGATATCCTTTGCTTCTCTTTCTCAAGTATATATGCGAATAAGTTTGGGATTCTTTGTCATGCTTTCCACCTTGTAAACTAAAACAATGTTTGACACAATAGAGCCAGTTAGAAATGGAATGGAGACATAAAAAAAAATGAGTCAAGCAAATGGTATTGAGCTCAAGTATTACAAGGTCATGTACAGCAAGCCACAGCCACTGGCTAGTATACTATACTGACCCATTAGGCTGTATCACCCTGCAAGGGCATCATTTCTTAATTTACACAAAGTGCCATAGGAGCATGTTTCCATGAAAATAGAAATCATTAAACCAGCATCTACTCACATAACTTCAACCCTTTTATTTAGCTCAGTGATGAATAAGTGCTGAGCCAACATGAACCTTGCTTAAGGATTCATAGGAGCTAAGATCCCAGCACACCTGAGATGCCTGAAGTAGGTGCTGGACTAGAAACTGAGAAACGGTCAATAGTCATTCCAGAACACTTTTCTATTTCTATATGTAGAGTCAGTCAATTCCCTTCAAGCTAAGTCATGGCTCCACCAACAAAAGAGGCACCATTTGAAGCAATTATAGTCCTTAAAGTAAAATTTTATTGTGTTTTTTTCTCTCTAGGAATTCATAAGGATTTGATGGGTATTTTTAGTAGCCTAGACCATGATCTGCTTGAAGACAGGAATGCGATAGCTTTCTTTGATATCCCCAGTGCCTAGTATGTACCTGGCACTAAATGATTTCTCTATTGTTGAGTTAATTAGTAAATTAGTGTACGTATCAATGAGTGAAGGAATACATAATGCATATAGGGACAACTGTATTACACGAATGTTATTTTGTTTTACATTTCATACCCACTGCCTAGAATACATGCAATACCTTTTGTTTGTGCCATTTTGTATGTATGTCTGTTGGAATATGAATGTAAGTATTAACCTATCTTGTTTCTGAAATTAAAACAAACACACTCAATTAAATGTGTTGTTTTCCCCTTGAAGTTCTATGAAAATGCATAATTAAAATAGAGTTTGTTTTGATTTTTGTTTTATATCATTTTATGTTTTGTTATCTAAGAGTTAGAGATAGGGAGGAGCGGAGACTAACGCACTGGGATTTCAACATGTGAGTTTGTCTTGTTGACAGGGTCTTGCAGATAAAATGTCTTTGGCTAACTTCAAGGTGACTAACCCCATATTTCTTGCCATAGACCATATTAATACATTCCTCCCTGTGTATACTGTACAGAGCTAAGTCCTAACACTTGCCAAATAATTGCCTCTGAAATAAATGACACTATAAATCCATGGGCAAGATACAGCAGTCTTATTGCATAGATCTCACAAAACTCAAAGCTCCCTGAAAACTACTCATTCAGGGAGTAAGTAGTCCGGTACCTAAAAATGGTCCAACATAGGTTTATATTCCCATTGCCTTATGACTGGCAGCATGTGGGTAGCTGCATGGTATTCATATATTCAGGGAAAAAAAATCATTCAAAGGAGATCAAAGCCAGGAATCATAAAAGAGAAAGGACCCTGATAGGATTCTTGTCATTTATCTTCTTCCTTTATTGACTCCGATTCTTTTCAATTAAGATGTTTTTTCTATTCCAGAAGGAGCGTGCTGTTATGAATTAGACAATCCACTTCTCCAGTGTCTTCACCATGAATTCCACAGCTAGACTTTAATCCATCTACAGATGTTCCTAAGTTGTCGGTTCATCCTTTAGAACCCATTGAATGTCAGCCTTGCTTTACTTATTTTCACTGGTTACAATGTGTGGAATCCCTCAACTGCCACCCGATTTCAAGAACCCAAGTTGGAAGCTTGTGATTTTTTTCTGTTATTTAACTTCTTCAAAACATTGGCTGAGCACTAGAACCATTTCTCTGGTTTCCATAGCTAGAAAAGCTATGAGTCTTCATGTGGAAAACAAGAGCAAATATAAAAGAGGGCCTTCGTTTTATAAATAAAATTAAGGTCTACTGTTCCAGGCTGAATTGTGTTCCCCTAAGATTCAGAAGTTTAAGTACTAACCTTCAGTACCTCAGAATGTGAGTGTATTTGGAAATAGACACTTTAAAGGGGTAATTATGGTTAAATGAGGTTATACTGATCCACTCTAATCCAGTATGACTAGTGTCTTTAAGAAGAAGAGAGATAGGCATCAGAAATGTGTGTACATAGAGAAAAGGCATATGAGGACACAGCAAAAAGGAGGCAATTGATAAGACAAGAAGAAAGATCTTAGGATACACCAAACTTGTCAATACCTTGATATTCAATTTTCAGTCCCTAAAACTGTAAGAAAATAAATTCCTCTTGAAACTACCCAGTCTGTGGTATTTTGTTACGGCAGCCCTAGCAAACTCATACATTCAGATAAGGTGCCAAGCTTTATACAAAGACTCAGGAAAATAATTGTGATCAGAATCTAAGCCTTCTGAATCTTTCTTAAACCAAATTGTCAAGTACTAATTGCACATGTACTATGAGCCAGATACTGTCCCCAAAGTTATTTGTGGAATTTCATTCAGAATATCTGATATGTCATTTCAATTCGCACTATGTAGCTGTTGAAGTTGTGATTCAGAAAGGTTAAAAAGGCTGATTCACAGTCAGAATTACTAAGTGGTAATTCCAGGGATCAAATTAGAATTTTCCAAATTCAAGTTTGGCAATCTTTCTGCTAAAGCATATCTTTCCTTTCAGTTATACATCCATCCTTTACATAGACAAATAGACTGGCTAAAGCATGAATTTATAAAACACATCAGATTCTCTTGCTGTGATTTGCTTTCTGAGAGGACACCAGAATCAATACTGTGTGATTATATGCCTGTTTGTTTAGATTGCTAAAAGACCTGGATTTTTACAAAGTACTGTCAGGGGATTAATATGCATTATAACAGAAAGTGTTAAGGATCCATGGCCATAGTAACAGGAAAAAAAAAAAAAACTTAAAAAAAAAAGCCCATGAACCTAACATTTCATAGCACATTCTTATTCATGTAAATTACATGCCTCTGGCATATATGAAAAATAAACATATTGGACACATAATATGTGATCATTCCTTAAGCAGATATTTTGACTTGAGGGCTTAAATCTTATATTATTCTTCCTTTTTGAGATTGTTTTCCCTGTTAATAGGTTTGTTGTTCTGCCCTTTAATTATCTATTATATTGTTAGTATACCATTAAAGTGATTTTTAAGATTCCTGTTTGCTTTGTTATGTTTCAGAAATAAACTTACCTTCCTTTGTTAAAGAAAAAAATAGACTCATTATGGTGAGGAATATTCACTATAATCAGACTGAGTATATCCAAGGCATAATCACAGCATTCTTTTTTGATTTCACCGAACACCTCTACTTAGATTTCAAATTGCTCTACTTAATGTATCCAAAGTTATTTAAATAATTCTAGTGAGATTAATAAGAAGCAATGACCTTATGCTTTTGTGAAGAAAAACTTGAAGTTATGCAGAAAGTTAAGCTTGCTGTTGAAGTTCTGCAAAGAAACCTCAACTTTTATCATTACAATTCAAGAAGGAGGGAGGGAGGGAAGGAAGGAAGGAAGGAAGGAAGGAAGGGAGGGAGGGAGGGAGGGAAGGAAGGAAGGGAGGGAAGGAGGAAGGGAGGAGGGAAGATCTACTTTGTAAGGTATCCTCATGTATAACATTTTTATTTCACTTTAACTAATGTCTCATTGTCTGTGCAATTATTCTCATTTCACAAATGAAGTAAACATGAAATAAGTATGACTAGATCATGCCACATAGTTAATAGCATATTCAGAGTAGAGAAATTTATTTTCTTGTGCTTTTCCCATTAAACTATATTACTACCAAGTCATGAAAAAAATGTAACTTTGCAAATTTTTTTCAATTTTTTAAACTCATATTATTTTATAACCTTTGCAATGTTTGCTGCATAGCAGAAGCCTAATCTTAAAAAAATTATAATTATGGTGTCATTTTTCCAACTGTAGCTTCAACATATTGAAGAGAATGTGCATTTTATTTCTACATTTCTTATCCTTCCGATCAATGATGGATCCACCTATGTTACATAGGTCCATTATTCTGGGTTTAAGGCTGAGAATACAGTGATAGAGTGGGGGTGAGCAAGGATTAACCTAAATCATTTTATTTTCAGGGAGAGGGATTTGAGATTGGGATAAGAAACACAGTGGCCTGGAGTCTTTTCCTCTATCAAGGAGATTCATGAATTGAAAATACATCAATTTTTCCAACATAATTTCATTACTTATAGTCAATATTGAGAAGAAACATACAATTGCTATTAGTAAATAAATTGCTGATATTACCAATTGCATATACTTCTTTTCCATCTACACACATGCTGTTGCTCTACCAAACAAATCATGTTCAAAAGGAACAAAAAATAATAATTTTTAATGTATGTTTCTAGCTTAAGAACATATTTAAAGCCACAATGGGGATAATAAATAAGAATTATATCTCTCTAAAAATATCACAGAAATTTGTTATTGTTTAGGTTTATTGACATAAATAATTTTCTGATGTTTCACTGTGTTAAAAGGTCAATGTACAAAATTTCTATTTCTACTGCCTATAAAATTAATTCTCTTTTTTACAAAATTAATTCCTTAACAGAAATACTAAATAGAGCTCCCAATTTTATAAACAAGAAGGAAAAAACCTAGTTATATATTTGATATTCAATGTTTTCTTAATTTATAGTATTATGGATCATTATATGAACATTAAAAAATAGTCATTTCTGTAGTGTTTTTATTTTTTTACCTGATATATACTATATATATGTAGCTAGATATAGATATAAGGTATATATATCATCTCCAAGCTGGGTGGATATGGAGAAAATATATGAGGAAAAATTAAATGAGTAACATAAAAGAGCATATTTTGAATTACTTTAAAAATTTCACTAGAGAAAAACTTCAAATCTTGGACTACTTACAAGTGTTATATAATGTTCTAAGTTGTTAGAAATACATCTGAATTTATGGAGTTGTTTTGCTGTAGCTTGGCTTGCAAGCAACATGGCAGATGAAAAACCACTGAACTGAGAGTAAGAGGTCTTGGACTGCACCGGCCATTAGGCAAGGAATGCAGGGCTTGCCACTGAAAAGCTATACAGTTCAATTTTCTCATCCATAAAAAGAGATGACATTTGCCCTACCAGTCACAAAATGACTGGCAGATTCAAAGGAGGTGGTCTGTCTGACGGATTTTGAGAAGTGTAAAATGCTACATAATGGGTGAGGTGGTTTTGTTTTGATGATGAGAAGGAAGAAGACAAGGAGGAGCACCAGGTTGATAATTCAAAGAGTATAATTTCTCTGCATTTTTTTGGGATAGGGAATGCTATTAAGGAAGAAAAAAATCCCCAAAACTAGTTATCCTGAAAAAAATGCTTCTTGATATAAAAATGATGAAATTTCATAGGTTTATTTCCAAAAGTAAACATTCATATGACTTAAATTTACTCTTTCATTATCTTTCACTTACTACCAGTCTGTTAGCTTTTTGTTATATGTTAGAGGAAATGTGAAAAAAAAAATTCTAAGGTCCTCCCAGGATCTTAGTTTCTTTTAATTTTTATAACTCTATTACTTGAAATGTTATATCTTTTAAAATTATGATAATGATTATTACATTTTCCTTACCAATCAAGGAAACACTATTTTTGTTATCTTCTTATTGATTTTCCCCATTAAAAAAAGGCAGTCTAGGGCGCCTGGGTGGCTCAGTGGGTTAGAGCCTCTGCTTTCGGCTCAGGTCATGATCTCAGGGTCCTGGGATCGAGGCCCGCATCGGGCTCTCTGCTCAGCAGGGAGCCTGCTTCCTCCTCTCCTTGTCTCTCTGCCTGCCTCTCTGCCTACTTGTGATCTCTCTCTCTGTGTCAAATAAATAAATAAAATCTTAAAAAAAAAAAAAAGGCAGTCTACTCCACTGAGACATAATTTCTCGACCCCTCCTGAAATTAATTTATTTAATTATATAAAACCTGAGATTTCAGTCAGGCATAGGACAAGTACCCAGAAATGAACACCTGAAGGACTGTTTTACTCCCAGGCATGCAAAAGGATTACAAATACAGGGACATGGATTATTTGCAACTTTATTATTTTTTTTTCTAGAGAGCAAATCTGATCTATAGGTCTTGCAGAGAATTCAATAAAAATAGAAATAATTTCCACATTATTTTTTTCTAATGGCACTAATTAGAAGGATTTATAGTTACCAAACAACAGGCAGAGTGTATGTCTCTTGTTCATACAGTTAATAGATCCTGAGTTGTCTTTACAATTCTGTCCGGCAGAAATTGGCAAGGCCTTTTTACAGCACAAACGCATTAGAGGTCATGGAGTTTCCACTTCCCTGGCCCACAAAGGCTTTTGATTTTCTTGATAATCACTATGCCCATTGGGTGAAAAAAATTACCTATATGTACATTTTCATTCAGATTTTATATATATTTTTTAAGTAGGTAAGATAGCAAAGGTCCATTCTGACTGAGCTACCTTTTGAAAACTATGTTAACTGTTACATCTACCTGCTATATTTTTCATTGCAGATGGCTACAAGTTTAATTCAAAGTATTATTTCAATGTATTGTGTCCCAGGTGACTGGGCATCCACTGCAAACTTCTCCCAGCTCCTAGGACTGTATTAAGACAAAACCCTGAGCAGAAAATATATCCAGTTTATTGCCTGAGAGCACGGAAATGAAGGAAAAAGATAACTTGCATGTATAGTTCTCAACTAGCCCCAGTGTGATGAGCAGCATTAGACTACCATTGAATACACAACACACACACACACACACACACACACACACACACACAGGTGTGAAAAACTGAAATAGGAGAAAACATTAGCATAACTGATTTTATGGTTCATGGCTTTTTTCCATGCAGGCTCATCAGAATAAGACTCTTTTTCTGTGAGAGAATCATTTCCTATATAGAAATGTCTATCCCATATGAATACACCTCTATACTTTATTAAAGCAGTAATATTAACCAAAAATGATTTTTAGCCAATATCTACCTTTCCTAGGCATTTGTAGAATGTTTAAAAGTTATTGTGCACCTCAAATGGAAGTAAATAATTACTTTGTTTTCTCTTTTAATTGAATAAGTTTTGCTCATGTTGTGATAACATGTTTATTTGAAAGTAATTTGTTATAGAACAGCAGCTTTTATAAATGGAAACTTCTACAACAGAACATTGTGAGATGTTTAAATATTAACCAGACATATTGTTCACTCTCAACACTAAATTTCAGAAACTTAATACAAATTAAGTACATACATTATATTGTTGGGTCTTGCTTACCAGTGCTAAGAAATCCAAAATGTTCAATTCTAATTAAAAATGAAATTGAACTGCAATTCCCTGGAAACAAGGGCTGATCAGACTCAATAAGCTTTACTTAATTTATTTCAGAAACAAAATAATTGAATTTTTCATAGACAAAGAAAAAATGCTTACATTGTTAAAGAAATACATGCTTCCAAATCTTTTGCAATTCTATTATATTTTCTAATGTTCACAGTTGATTGCATATCCCATATATGTTTCAAGACACTTAAGGGTTTAAGAATATGCCAGATATGGGGCGCCTGGGTGGCTCAGTGGGTTAAAGCCTCTGCCTTCACCTCAGGTCATGATCTCAGGGTCCTGGGATCAAGCCCCGCATTGAGCCCTGCATCGGGTTCCCTGCTGGGCAGGAAGCCTGCTTCCTCCTCTCTCTGCCTGCCTCTCTGGCTACTTGTGATCTCTCACTCTCTCTCTGTCAAATAAATAAATAAAATCTTTAAAAAAAAAAAGAATATGCCAGATATCTTTATTATTCATAACTCCCATATGTACATTTACTAGGGTTGCACTATAAATTATATTCTTTAACTTTTTCTTTTTTAATTTTAAAAGATATAAAAAGACCATTATTCTAACTGTAAATTTTTTACATGGGTTAGTCTGAAAAAGAAAAAAAAAAAGACCTTCCCAAATGACTAACATCATTTAAATGTTACACTACCACCCTGGGAGATTTTTAAAATTACACTTACTATTTTTCTTATTTATATTTGGTTTTTGTTTTCTCAACTTCAGAAAACTGTGGCTCAGTGAGGTGTTTAACTTTTCCATGGTTATATAGCTTGTAATAGTGAAGATGGAAAAACTGCTTTTAAGCTAATAAGAAAAATGGAAAAATAAACTAAACATGAATCAAGAGTATACTGCTGGACAAAGAGCGATCATACAATCCCATGCCCCCCCTTTTTGTGTTTTCAATTGTTTTATATTAGGATTCAGCTTGAGATCACAATGGTCCTAACACAACTAAGCCCAGAAGTTTCAAAATGGAATGGCTCCCTCATCTTCAGAAAAAGTGTTCTTTGGAGACAAAGTTGGATTAAGGAACAATGATTCTAGAATAGTCCTTGATAGTATCTCTACCCAGTTCTGGACTTTTATAAGAACAGACAATGCAACAATTGGAGTAGCCAAACAATGGAATAAGCATGCATACTTCTCTAGGAGATAGAATTTATGCGGGAGAAATGTCCATCTGTCAGGGAATTCATAGAAGTCACCCTAGCACTGGACAGAATTTTTATCTAAATCCACTTCTTTAATAGTATTTGCCTTGTTCAGGTCAAATAAATAAGATGAGATATGTGAAATGATAAGACTTTAAACAGGCATCTGTAAGACCATGTCATCGTCATATTTTATCCTGCAGTACACTTTTTATTAGACCTCAAAAATGTTTAGGAGAATAAAACAAAAAGTATGAGTGTAATAATGTTGGATGAACATATCAAATCAGGAAATAGCGGAAAAAAGACAAATAATAGACATTATGTACGATGAAAGAAAAATAAATAAAGTATATAAATTTTTACGCTGAACAAAAAACAACAGATGAATCATCCCATTAAAAACAGAGATGTTTGAAAAGGAACAAAACCTTAGGAATACGTTTTTTACAAGAAAGCTTTCTGAAACAAAATAATAAAGATGGAAGGAAATGATAAGCAAATAGGCACTTGGCAAACAAAAAAATTTAGAAGAGGCAAATTCATATAAAATATCTGAAATTAAAGCAATAAAGATTAAAGATATACCCTATGGAATGAAAAAAATAAAATCGGCAAAATAGATAAAGGATATTCCACAAACCTGAGTGTACTAAACAGCATAATGGCAAACTAAAAATATATTGAGAATGTAAGATGAAATTCTAAAAATAGAGTTATATGGGAGATATACTTCTTTTAGAATTGGACAGATTCTAAAGCTAAAAATGTAAAGATATACAGGAATCAAATAAATGAATTTCATGAACTTAACATTTTTCATAAAGCTCATGCATACCTGCAAATAATCATTTTACATGAACTTTGCCACAAAGAATATCTTTTAAAAATTCTAAAAGTTGTATTTGTATTGGTGATATGGTTACCATAATTCAATCAGTTAGAAATGAATAAAACCATGAACAAAATTAATTTATTCCCTAATAATTAGAGATCACAGAACAAGTGAAATGCATCTGGAACACAATGAAAAGTAGAATACATAACAATGAAACTTTTGTGATACCGCAGAACTTCTATTCAGTTAAAAACTTATGGTTTCTATAGTTCACATATATAGCTTATGTAGGAACTTGGTTTTCCTTGCAATAAACTAGAAAAAGAATATTATTTAGAAAGAGGGAATTATTTAATCTAGAAGCAGAAAATAATGAAATGTAAAACAACAGAAAAGAACAGCATGTGGTGTTTTGTTTTGTTTTTTGTTTTGTTTTGTTTAGAGGTGGGGGAAGGGACAGAGAGAGAGGGAAGGCGAGAATCTTAAATTGACTCCACACTCACGATACGGATACAGGGCTCCATCTCACAACCCTGAGATCATGACCTGAGCCAAAATCAAGAGTAAGAGGCTCAACCAACTGAGCCACCCAGGCGCCCCGAATATATGGATCTGAGGAAGTATTTGCACATTGAAATATCTGCAAATATTAAGTATGGAACAAATTCATCACAACTGACAGCAAGTTGAAAACTGTGGCATCTGGATAAATTAAATATTTCGTAAGCAGCCTGACCATGTCCCTAGACTCAAATCAGACAAAGTATCCAGCCAGTGGAGCATCTGGTCCTGCAGCTGCTCATCACACCCTGTGAGTACCAATGAACACAGGCTTCCCTTGGAAACTAAAGAGGAGGTTGCCAAGGGGAAGGGCCTTTAATAAAGCCAACAATGGGCAGAAACAATGCCAAATTAATACAGAAATTGGTAAAGGCATGTGCCATTTTGTCTCAATTACAAAAGCCAAATCTGCAAAGAGGGGAGTCATATCAGACTTTAATAGAGGACTGTGATTTTTAAGTATTTAAGTCATAAACATTAGCATACTTGCATATGTTTGTAACTTCTCTGGATAGGAGATAATGGAAAATAAAGAAAGGTTGGTTTCTTCTATATCTGCACGGTTGAAGAAAGGGAGATTACTCACTAACAAGTTCATTTCTGCAAATCAAAAATCTCATGACTCCTGATTTTGTGACTGACACTGATGTGAAAGGAAGCAGACAGGCGATGATAACTCACAGGGAGCAGTCCATTTCTCTCGTACTTCCCTTTCTCCCCAGACTGGACAAATAGTGGTATTTTTTCTTCATTGAACTCACAGTGAATATTCATTCTTAAAAGTATTAAAGGTAAAATAAAATAAGAAAATTGCCATATGAATTTGGTTGTGCAGGTCTATCTCTGATCTTTCTCTCATCTTAATGTAGACAAATAATTCCTATCCTGGGAAGCTAGCCACCAAGACTTCCTTTGGGTTACTAACACAGTTTTACAAGTATTTCAGGAACAGAATGAAAAGCCCCATACTAAACCCCAGCTGCTTTCCATTGCTGTCCTACTGACTTTGTAACTAACATCTAGAATGGTGTACAGTGTATCAATGCAATAGATAAATCATAAAATCAAATTATTGAGAAACCACACCATTTCAGAACTGTGACATTTTTCACAGTTCTGTCACAGTTTCACGTCTGTCAGTGAAAAATATCTATTAGAATCATTATTACCTAGCTTCTTCAGTAGTATGAGCTCTAAAGAAAACTTACAAATAGGAATGAAGGCTAAATCATTGTGCTAGAAACATTGCGTGGGGGCAGTTTAAGAAAAATTATTATAACCCCATTTCTATATAAAATCTTTAAAGGAAAGTAAAAATATATAATACGAGATTATCTTATAAGGAGACTTAGGTCAGGTCTTGGTATATATTTTAGGGGTTAGAAAGCAGAAAAACCTGGTTAGGATCTGCTATATGGGAAATGGTTTTCTTGATGGTACTTTCCTTATTCATACCACGCCAATATCAAAAGCTTCTTAAAATAAGAAGCTAGTTCCAGCAGCCTTCAAAATTATATGATTGTGATACAACCTATTTATTGGTGAGCAGACTTTCTCCTTAAAAACCAAGAACTACCATTTATTATTTGCCCATATCTTGACTTATACTTTGCAGTTAGATCTATACAATGTAGAAAGATGGGTGTTGTACATACATACATATATATATACACACACTTTTATATGTACACACACATATATGTGTGACAGGGATTGAGTGATTAGTTGATTGATTCATTCATTCATTAACATTTGTGGTTAAAATTTAAGTATCAAACCTACTATGTTAGTATTTACAAAATCCCTGTGCTACATGCCATTTTCTAACATAGTATATTAGAAATCTTCATGTTAAAGTACAGTTTTAGTAATACAACATATGAAATACATTAAAAAATATCTATATCTTTCTTCAGTGCATGTTCCCTTAAGTTAGCCTATATATGGGTTTGCATTTCCTTAAAGGAAGTATATATTGACTATTACATAGTTTAAATAGTATGTTTGAAAAGTTTACCGAAAAAGTTTACTACTCTGAAGAGTGGCTACTGAATCATAATTACTATTCTAAAATCTCTTAAGCCCCAGCTAGGCTATCATTAATTAAGGTGGACAAATAAAAATGGCCTAAAATTTAATCCACTGAAAAACACAGGTCAATAAAACAAATGTTTGCCTTTGATTCATTCTTGCTCATTATTCACTTAAAAAATCATTAATTTACTTCTTTCTCCTTTAAGTGTTACTTAATTCCTATGATACTGTATGGTCCAAACTATACATCCTTGGATATTGTAGTAGTTAATAGCTTAGGCTTAGCAGGGGGAAAAAAAAAACTTAAAGGAGAATTATAAACTGAATAGCTCAGTGTTTAAATAATTACCTACATTAAAAAATAAAAAAAATATGTCTTGCTTCTCTTAAGATTGATTACTGCTTACTGCATCCTTGTGATCAAATTCACTCTATACTTGATCTTCTTAAAGTAAATTGAACTATCCCTCATGCCCCTGGTAACAGCTGGTGAGTCACAAGAGTAGGTTTAATCAATTTATGGTGTCCCCCACTGGAAGGGCAACTGGATTTACCGTATCTGCACATCTTTCTTATATTTTGTCTCAATTTAGATTCAAAACAAAGAGCCTCAGATCCTCAGACTGTGAAAGCATCAACATTATTGAATAATCCACAATGACTATCCACTGTGACTGGTGTTATAATTTACAGCTAGATGCCACTCTTCACTTAACAAAAAGGGAGGATTATTTTGGTCCAGTAGAACTTCATCATTCACATTCTTTCTGGTCTATACATCAGTAGTTATCAATTCTGCCAAAATTCTGTATTTCAGTGATTATTTTTTTCCTTTTTTTCCTCTTCTTCGCCCATCCTCATTATATCAATAGACTAAATCACAGCTAATTAAATGTGCTTCAATATGAGTTTTCATATTCAGTGAATCAGAAATATGTAATAGAAAAACTGGAATGAACAGTGAGTTAAGAATGCAAAGGAGAGAGACAGCTGCATGCATTTTTATAGTGGTATCTAAGCTGTTCCACAGACTTTGCAGTTATAACTTTGAGAGGATTGACTTAAAACTTAACCCCAATAAATAAATATATAATAACACAATTTTACTTGCACTTAAAAATGTTCCAAAATATAGCCCCAAAGGTAATTTAAGGGAAACACAAAGATTTAACAAAAGGATAAGAATAAACAGTGATTTACACTTCATTAAGATATAAGGTATTCCACACTTTTCATATAAATGAAAGTTGATCTTTTAAGTCCTAAAACTGTTTCCCAGTTAAATTCAAATAATTCAGCTTTATCCTGATTTAAATAAACCCAGTATGGAAATAGAAATGCACAACACATAACAGAGATAAGACACAACCTTACTGAAGGCCAGGCCTTTGGAGAGGAAACAGGAAAGCTGGGCTGAGAACCAGGGTGTCCAGCAGAACAGAGCCAGGAGCCAGGCAGGGGGCAGGGTGGGGAGGGAGCAAGCAGAGAGATTTGAAAATTCTTCAGCTTTTTTTTTTTTTTTTATTTTTTTTTTTAAAGATTTTATTTATTCATTTGACACACAGAGAGAGATTACAAGTAGGCAGAGAGGCAGGCAGAGAGACAGGGAGAGGAGGAAGCAGGCTCCCTGCTGAGCAGAGAGCCCGATGCGGGCCTCGATCCCAGGACGCTGAGATCATGACCTGAGCCGAAAGCAGAGGCTTTAACCCACTGAGCCACCCAGGCGCCCAGAAAATTCTTCAGCTTTTAAAACTTAAAATTGGGGGCGCCTGGGTGGATCAGTTCTTTAGCATTTGCCTTCAGCTCAGGTCATGATCCCAGGGTCCTGGGATCCATCGAGCCCCGCATCAGGCTCCCTGCTCAGCGGGAGGTCTGCTTCTCCCTCTCCAACTCCCTCTGCTTGTGTTCTGGCTCTCACTGTCTCTCTCCTTCTGTTAAATAAATAAATAAAATCTTAAAACAAGCAAGCAAGCAAACAAACAAACAAACTTAAAATTGGACAATACAAATCCCAGAAATGGAAAGCTCATAAAGAACACTAAGAATTTCTTTCTCATTTACTCCTTACATGAGATCTTGCTTTAACGATCAAAGAAAATTGATTGAGTTTTATCAGGTTCAGGAAGAGTAATCTGCATTCTCAACAAAGTCATAACTAAGATGCAACAATCAGAGCTCTCGGAAGCAGTAAAACTAATAAAAGCATCCGCTTAGGAATATCATGTCTAAGGATTAATACTAACAAAACAATAAAACAAGCTTCCAAGTCCATCTAGCCCATTGCTCCTTAAGGTCACCCAGCTTTCTTCCTTGTAGGGAGGAAGGACTTCCTGGCCTCTTCAGGGTCCTTCCAGCTAGACTAAGAATCAAACTGACATGAGACAGATTAACAGAAGAAAATCAAATTTAATTTTATATATACCAGAAGTCCATACAGATGGAAATTCTAAAGACAGGCAAAATGAGGTATGCATGTCCTTCTGAACTAAGGTGAATTGGGCAGGGATCTGTGACTTCGAAAGGAAGAAATGCAATCACAAGAAGATATAATAGAGTAAATGTTTGGTAAACAAATGTTTGATGGCCCTTCAGAAATAATGGGACATACAGGAGTTTGATCAGACAGGCCTTGCTAGTTCCTCCCTGCCTACCATACCTAATTCATGGTATAATATAGTCATCTGTGGAGACAGCTCTTCTCCTAGAGCAGGTCTTCTAGCTAAATTTTTTTCAAGCAGTTGTGGGGGAGGTAAAAAGCTTTTCCTGAATCTGCTGGGTTTTGATTGCTTTTTAACTCAAAATAATCTTCATGCCAGTGTGGTCCGTCTTGTCCCCTACAACCACAAGTTGATTTTGAACAGACAACAATTACATTAAAAACCTGTGCAAAAACAAAACAAAACAAAAAATGTGTAAAGCCCAACGAGAGAATGTGGAAAATTCAGTGATTGGATATGAGTATTTTGCTGCTTTCTCCCCTGATGCCTTATTTGTAGAAGTTACAAAATGGAAATGCATTATTCATTAATTCAGGTATCATTCAGTAGGGACCTATTTGAGGGATGCTATGTACCAGGCATTGTTGTAGGGTCTGGGACATAAGAATTAACAAGAATTATGTACAATTATTTGGGCCACTTTTTCAAAGGCAGACAATGTGTTTATAGGTATTAAATTTTCAGAATCCATCATATGTGACAATGCTAGATTTTTATATCAAAGAAATTAAAATAATATTTTTAGGTAAAATGGAAAATGTATACATTAGTTTGCTGCAAGATAAGTTACCCAACATGTATTGTTATAAGTATGTGTCACTGACAGAAATACAACAAAATCAAATCCACAAGTGGATATAGTAACATCAAGTATCAGGCAAATTTAAAGTGAATTACCCATGGTTAGTGAGTAATACCACAATAAAATTACAACTAAAATGCAACAAAAATGACTAAACATTGGGGAGAACGTGATAAAGGCATACTCTCCAAATTAGACAAATAGAAAAAGCAATTTTGCCAGATAAATCACTTTTGCTTAGGATCCAATTGCTCATTCATAAATGCTGCTCTATAAAGTGGTTCATAAACAACATGAGGAAGTTTTTAGCAGTCCATGGTGAAAACTGCAGCTTAAAATACATTCTTGGAAACAAAACTATATTTTATTTTGGAATTTTATTCTGGTGATTGCAGCTGATCATTTGTTTTGATACACTAACATGGTTAAATAAAAAGGAGTATTGCATTGAACACTTAATTTTCTGTCGGCTTTTTGCTGGAAGCATCGCTTTAGAACAGAAGTCAACAAATGTTTTCTGTAAGGGCCAAATAGTAAATATTTTAGGCTTTGCATGTCATACGGTCGTTGTAACTACTTTGCTCTGCTGCAGTAGCACAAAAGGAGCCATAGAGAATACCTATGGGCCAGTGACTGTATTCCAATAAAACTTTATATGCAAACACGGGATGGGAGATGGATTTGGCCTATGGCCAAAGTTTGCCAACTCTTGCCCTAGAGCCCTTCTGTAGTCTTTTATGTAAGCCTTGCTGGGGGATGGTTTAAGCGTCCACATGGCCATTCTAAGTCATCTGCTCCTGCTCCTCCCGAGGACATGAGCCAACCTATCAGTCATAAAAGGTAGCAGCTTCCTCCCTGAAGTGTAGAGAATGAAGTCACTCCATTTCTCTTGGAAAACTCTGAGAAGCAGCCCAATGTACAATCTCACTCATGTACATTCTAATAAAATTCATTGCACTTATTTTTATTATTTAGCATTTATACTGTGAGCACATTCAAAATATACTCTGGAAACTTACAGAAAAAAATCCTAATGGGACATGAGGAATAAATACATCTTCCAAGAGAAAGATAGAAATGCTAGTTTTCTTAGACATTAGATCTGAACTTCCTATTTTCCGGGGTAAAAGAAAAAAACATGGGGCTATATTAGTAACTTTTAAACAGCAGGTATATATGTATATATTGTATGTATAGGTATAGCTCAATAAAATTGTTTGCTAAAAAGAAAAAAAAAGGAAGGTATATCAGAGTTCCTTGGGAAACTACTTAAATACATATATGCCTAAGATCTGGTTTAGCAGATCTATGCTGAGACCCAGGTGTTTTGAGTCTTGAAATAAAATGCCTTCATGATGTGTATAGTTCAATGCAGAATTTCTTACAGGAGATATTTTTTGGCATTTTGGCAAGACAGCTCTTTGTCTGTGCTATTGTTCCACCCAATGCAGAGTGTAGAATCTCTGTCCTTGGCCATTTACAACCTGCAGTGCCTCTCAGCCATTATGACAACCAAAAATGCTCTACATATTTCCAAACGGATGCTGGTTGTGGGTCATTGATCTAATGAATACAAAGAGAAGTTAGTTATGGACTGTGTCCTCAGAGGGTATGGCAAATTTAACATTATAGTCAGGGAAATGATACATCTATGAACAGGGTTTTTATGAGAAAATAGAGAAGAGATACCTAACCAGGCATTTAGGTTAAGGAACGCTTCCTAATGATAGCTGAGACTAGACCAAATCTGAAAGCTTTTGGTCATGGGAAAGGGACACATAGTAGCAAGGACACAAAAGTGAGACCAGCATGGGTTTGTATGATGATTATGATCAGTTAATGTTGACTGATGAAAAGGCATAAGGCAGGAAATGATGAGTGTTAAGGCTGGAAAAGTCAAAAGGGTCAGATTATGGAAGTGTTTGTATGACTGCTTCAGGACTTCAGATATTTGTCCTGCAGATGTTTGAGAATCATGGAAGAGTACGCTAGTGTAGGTGTAGGGAACAGACAGACTTAAAGCAGGGAAGCAACATCGTCAGACTGTTTCTGGAGAAATGTTCTTCCAGGAGCATAGAGAGTATGTGTGAATGAAAGAGGCCCAGAGCCAGAGAAAGCTGCACCCATGGAACAGAAGCATAGCTGGGGAAGGCAAGAAGGATTGAGGTCATGGTTTAAAGTTGTAAGCCTTGATAACTTTTTTTTTTTTTTAACTAGGGCATGAAGGAAATCTGAAGAATCAAGGTGACTTACTGATTTCTAACTTGTGTAAGAAGGTGTATTGTTATACTCCACATGGGTGAAAAAATACAGAATTGGCAAGGGTAGAGGTAAGAAATGGGTTCAGGTTTGTCCATATTGAGTTAAGCAAAAGCATCTAGCAGAGCATCTAAACAGAGCTGTCCATCACTCAGTAGGTCGGACTGTGATGGATAACGCCACTTTGCAGACATTATGATAAAGACAACACCAGTCTACTGTTTGATGAAGCATTTGAAACTCTTCATAAACGTGCAGAGAATGCAGATGATCAGCTAATTTATTTTCATACTGTATTATCAGTGACAAGACAGTCTATGAATACATTTCTTTGTCCCTGAATTTCTGGAAATATATACTGATATTAACATTTACTGAACACTTATTCAATGCCAAATAGTTTTCAGCATGACTATATATATTAACTCATATAATCCCTCACAGCAAATCCATGAGGAAGGTTCTTTTATTTTCTATCCTTATTTTAAAGATGGGTGGACTGAAGCACAGAGAGATTAAGTAATTTCTAACTTGTATTCAGTCACACAGCTATAAACTGTGTTTATTCAGATAGACTGCAGAGGGTTTGTCACGCCACAGTAAGTCACACTGCTTCTAACCTTTATGTGTCCCCAAAACATTTCTTTCTGCCAGCTGAAGAACAAAAAATATTAAATGTGTCTAATGGTCTTGAAACAGCTGTCTTTGTCCATAGTTCTTCAGGCATGGCCATGAGAAGTTTCTCTATAAAGCTCTCTTCATACATTGTCTTTATTTCTAGTTTCACAAAAAGGAAGCTTTCTTTTTTCCTCTTAAACTATAAATAATGCTTATCAACAGGCTTGAGTTGAGTTTGAATCCTGACTCTGAAACCCGCAAGCTATATGATCTTGGACAGGTTGACACATCCCCAGAACCATTGATCAGACCTATAAGAAAAAAATCACCATATTTTTCTTTTGGCTGGGCTGTACTGGTGCCCTTAGCAACTTCTATTTCACTGGCTATATTCTAGGTCTTTAGGGAATTTCTGCAGGATCCTGCTCCCCAATACTCTTATCAAATTTCCTGGCTAACATTTCATTTCCCTGGATTCTTTTCCTCTTCTCTAGTATCTGCTGCTAGTGAATGTGGACTGAGATGTTGGAAATGCTCTGTCTGGCATGGTTTGGCTCTGCCCATTCTGAATGATGCCTTTGGCTTCATGACCTGAAGACCAAGGGCCTGTCAAGTCTAGTTCTCAGAACTGCTTGGGCTACCAGACCTGAAGGCACATGTTGGGTTGCTCAAGAAAATGTTCTCTCCTGGAAAATTTATATTATTCAGGAAAAAAAAAGTTAGTTTGCTAAATTTTTCTGTATCAGTAGTGATAATGATAGCTACTAATTAATTGACATGTGACATGGAGTAGGCTAAGTACTTTAAATATATTATTTAAACCTCAAAATAAATGTGTGGCAATATATATTATATACCCCACTCAGAAGACATATCTGAAGTTCAGGCCGTGGCTTCGTAGTTGTGGCTATCTGATGTCTACTATGCAGCTTTTCCCCTGCAATGTCCACCTACTTATAGAAACAAGCCCAGCTCTGAGAGAACTGATCACAAGGTTGGAGTCTGGAAAGGATTATATCTTTCTCTACTGGATGGCACACAGCCACAATTAGATTAAATTCTTTCACAGCAGTAACCGAGTTCTCTCCATTTTTATATCCCTGGACTCTTGCACACAGCCTACCACTTTGCTGATCAGTGAACATTTGCTGAATGGATGACTGAATTCTCAGAGTGGCTCCAGAATGAATCTGGTAAACTGAGAATCCCCTGGGGTGTCAAAAAAAGATTATTTAAATCCCAACTCACAATCAGATGACTGACCATGCATTCACAGAGGTTCAATTTATTGTGTGCCATTGACAAATAGTGACAATTATCCATAGACCAAACCAAAGAGTTAAGCATTTTTTACCTAGAATTTACCAAGATAAAAAATGGCAGGCTACAAAATCACTCCACACACACATACCAAGTTTCTATCATTCAAAGTACAGGTATATTTTAAAGCTGCCACAAAGATAAAGAGTAGCTTATATTCCCATGACCTAAAACTATAAATCAGGATAGTCTTCAGAGACTTTAGGCAAAAAGACTAGGGTAGAATTCTTCGTAATGCCTAACAGTCATTTGCTGGGCTTTGCTTTTCATTTTTGTTCATTTTCATTTAAATTGATGTGGGAATTTGTGCCAGGTGGCAACCTCTGTATATATAGCCAATAGGCCAAAGTCTGGTGCTTTTATTCAAATGAAGACATCAAAGGAAGGATATCTGATGAGGCAGAGAGCACTAGTACATTTCAATATATGCGAATGAAGGCAGTGCAAGTCCTGTTATTCAAATGGCATCCTCTGAATAATTTTGTGAAACTATCTACAAGGCTAATATATACAGTATGTTATAGACTAATAAGAGATTTAAAAAATCAGAAATTGTATTTGCCTTGTGTATATGAATAAATGAGCCTTTATTAGTATATGTTCTTAAAACTTATATAAATAACAATTATCCTCAGTCTTTTAATCACTAATACACATTTAGTACACTACGTAATTTCAGCTTTAGAACTCTGATAGATGTTTTAAATGTGATTGCTTTTAACAGTCTTGATTTGTGGATTCCCTTTCCTCTCATCATTATGTCACTACATAAATATCATTGTACTAGTGGATATCCTACCCCATAAAATTCTGTGAATATTCAAGATTCCTCATTCCTTGAGATAAAGTTCCTGTGTATCACACTTTTTGTGTGTCACACACACAAAAAAAAACCCTAAAATTATCAGCATATTTCTCCAGTATTTCATACATATTATTTCGTAAAACATTTAAACTTTGTTCTGTCTTAATTATTTCCAGCTTGAATTACATACGCAACTCCAGGCATGGGTAGGTATATATGAGTCGGAATAAATTAACAAATTAATATTTTACATTCATTTCAAAATTAGACATCTGATGTTTAATTACTCAGTAAAGCTTATCTTTAATAAGTATTGCAAGATAAACATGATTATCATTCTTATTAGAAAAATATATATAAGTAAATAATAAAACATAATGAATAGGAAAAAACCCTCTACTTTCGATCAAATAAACTGTCACCAGAACATGCTTGTATTTGGAAGTAATTACAAGCATTCCGCGAACACTTGAACATTTAGAGGGTTATATAGCTTAGGACTCAGAGCTTTGTTCGGTTTTGAAATGAACTCATATAAAATTATTTTCTAGTCAGGTATTGGTCAATAGACATTTATGTTAATAAACCAAACAGACACACTTGCAGCTTACTTTCAGTCTAAAGAAAACCAGCAGAGGAGAAAGGTCAAAATAGTTCATTATAATGCTTATATATAGGCTTATATATAATGTGTGTGTGCATATATATATACACACACACACACACACACACACACACACACACACACACACATACCTATATATAATAGCATTATTGCCCAAATAAATGTATACTGTTACTTTTCCCAATAAATTTATTGATTTGGGGAAAATCATAGTGGTAGAGGAAAAAAAACAACACATGATCTCTCTTTCTTCATCGACATTGAAGATGCATATTTAATTTTCCTGTCACTAAGAAGACATGGAGATCTTGGAAGAGCCTATGTAATTTAACATCCTATTCAGTTGTTACAATGAGGTTTACAAACTTTCATTTTGTTTTATATTTTACTTATTTATTTGACAGACAGAGAAAGAGTGAGCACAAGCAGGGGGAGCAGCAGAGGGAAGCAGGAAGCAGGCCTCTTGCTGTGCAGGGAGCCCAATATGGGGCTTGATTTCAGGACCCTGGGATCATGACCCAAGCTGAAGGCAGGCGCTTAACTGACTAGCCACCCAGGTTCCCCTCTGTCTTATAATTTTGTTTTGTTTTATTTATTTATTTGACAGAGAGAGACACAGCAAGAGAAGGAACACAATCAGGGGAAGTGGGAGAGGGAGAAGCTGGCTTCCTGCTCAGCAAGGAGCCCAACATGGGGCTCGATCCCAGCACTCTGGGATCAGGGCCCAAGCCAAAGGCAGACACTTAACAACTGAGCCACCCAAGTGCCCCTGTCTTATAAATTTTAAATAAACTTTATTGAGGTGTAGTTTCCATAATATAAAATTTATTAGTTTTTAAGTGTATATTTCAACAGTTTTGAAAAATGTATGTGCTCATATATCCACTACCACTAACAAAGTACAGAATATTTCCATCACCCCCAAAGGTTTCCTTGTGTTCCTTTGAGTCAAATCACCAATCACTAATCTAATTTCTACCTCCATTGATTAGATTCACTTTTTTTAAATTTGATATAAATGGAATAACATAATGTATACTTTTTCAGATATATTTAGTTTGATATTTTATAGATTCATTGTTTTCTTGACTATATTGATAGTCTTTTCCCTTTTTATTGTAGAGTAACATTTCATTTTTTTCCTAGACTCTATCCACTGACCTGTGTGTTTAACCTTATTCTAATACTACACTGTCTTAATTACCATAGTTTTCCAGAAATCTTGAGATAAAGTGGTACAAATACTTCAAACTCCAGTTTATTTTCAGTATAACATACATTTATTTGAACCTTCATAGACTAACAGCTTATTCCTTAAAATCTAAAAATTTTACAGAATCTGTAATTTTAAAATAATAATTGATATTTATGAAAAGATGTCAAAAGATATTTATTTTCTTGCTGATCATGACACAGCAAAGGATATTACAAATATAATACTTAATATTAGAGATGATCTCTAAAAATCTTACACAGACCCTATAAAAATCATCTGTCACAAATCAGAAGAAATAAAAAGTATACTAAACTTTAAATACATCAATTTTTACTAGGTTTTCCACACTATCCTTATTTTTGTCATGCTTGCTTCCAAGAGACCTATAAATCAGCAGTTTTCTCTCTTCTGACCTCCTAAGTAGTCAGTTTTACCAAAATGAAAAAGTAGAAAAAGCTTCTTGGAAGACATCCAGGGTTCAAAGGCTGGATGAGAAAGAGTCAGTAACGGATTTAGTTTGGCAAAAATACAGTTCAGCATCCCACAATAATACAATCATGCTACCAGGATATATCTAGATTCTATTCAAGAGTTACATGAAAAATATTTAACTACCATGCCCCAAGGAAACTGACCAGTCAATAGATTCTAAACAACTGGCTCCAGTATACTAGAATATGTATTGACTGAGTAACCATCTGGATATCAATCTATAGAAACATCCCTGGCGGCGAGGTTCCAAGGAAAACAAAGGATGCATGGATGAATGGATGGATAAATTGAAGAATCATGCTGCTTTCCCACACATATTTAATTTGAGATGTTATAATGGTTAATACTATGTGTTGACTTGACTAGGTCATGGAATTTCCCATTATTTAGTTAAACATTATCCTGGGTATTTGTGTGAGTGTGTTTCTGGATGAGACAAACATTTAAATCTGCAGAATAAAAAAGCAAATCGCCTTCCCTACTGTGGGTGGGTCTCATCCAATAGTTGAAGGCCTGAATAAAACAAGAAGACTGAACCTCCTCTGAATAAGAGGCAATTGCTCCTGCCTGACATCCTTTCAACTACGGCTTTTTCCTGCCTTTGAACTCCAACCGAAACACTGACATTTCTTGGGTCTCAAACCTGCCAGCTTTGGGACTAGAACTATAGCATTAGCTCACCTGGGTCTCCAGCTTGCCAACTCACCTTGCATATTTTGGGACATTAGGACTTTCAATTACCATGATAAATCATTTATATATATATGAATATATATGTAAATATGTGTGTATATCCATATCTACATAATATAGAAATATTTCTATTTATTATTTTATTTTTTTGAAGACTTTATTTATCTGAGATAGTGAAAGAGCATGAGAGAGAGATCATGAGCAGAGGGGAAGAGTTAAGGGAGAAGCCCACTCCTCATTGAACAGAGAGCATGATGCGGGACTCGATTCCAGGACCCTGGGATCATGACCTGGGCCGAAGGCAGGACTCTTACCAGACTGAGCCAC
Source organism: Ailurus styani (assembly GCA_002007465.1). NCBI lineage: Eukaryota > Metazoa > Chordata > Mammalia > Carnivora > Ailuridae > Ailurus > Ailurus styani. The sequence goes on along the minus strand of LNAC01000284.1, from coordinate 1,985,975 downwards.
CCAGGCACCCTCTACATATTATTTTCTACATATTTCTATATTTCTAGATATAAAATATATATAAAATATATTTTTCTATATTACACATATAGAAAAACATACATTCCTATATAGGTAATGAATTATTTATATATACATGTTTGTGCACATATACATATATATCCTATTGGCACTATTTTTCTGGAGAACAGTATTATATGCATAGAGATTCCTGGTGAGAGAAACTGTAGAATATAAGCAGATACATAATTCCTACTGTTATGGAGATCTTGGATTGATTATAATTATTGATTACACTCTAGAAAGTCACCTATTTCTTTTCCTGAAATTTACAAAAATCCAGGAGTGGGTCATGTCCAATCCTGGTGAGTTAAACATTAAAAATTAAAACATTAAAATGTTTAACTCTGTCTGATAGATCATGAGATGCTTATATGATAACATAAACATGGAAAGTTAATATTGAAAGAAACAAATCACTGGAGTTCATGACATGATCAGTAAGTGGAAAATTTTAGGGACATGACCCAAATTTTTTCTCTTTTCTTGTATTCATTTGCCATGACAAAGATAGATTTATTCAAACCACATTTACTGAGACTAAATTCTGTCCCAGGCACTATGCTAGTCATTGAGGATTCAAAGACAAATGTATCCACTCCATTTCCCAGGGATCTTGTACTTCCTCCCTCTCTATCCCACAAGATGGAGACTACGTACTGCCAGATGTGGTAGGGTTTAACGAAGGACGAGGCCGTAGCTCCATCTGTAACAATTCAGTTACTGAGCAATGCATGGCATTGTGGGTAAGAGCACATGCTTTGGAGCCAAAAGGCATGGGCTGGAATTCAAATTCTCAGAGTCACCAATTGTATAACTTCCACAAATTATGCGGCCTCTCTCTGTCTCAGTTTCCTCAACCATAAAGTGGTGATAACTGTACTTTCCTTATTACGTTGTTATGAGAGTTACTGAGTTAACACATGTAAAAGCATTTATAAGAGTGTCTCATATATAATAAGTACTTAAAAACGCAGTTTTTACAGTGTGAGACAACTAAATGTTTTCTCTTGCTGAGTATATAGGTAACATTTGATGTCATTTTTTTACTATGCTGGATATTTGAAATATGTACTCATTAATTTAAAGAAAAATGCAAGAGAAAATTAAGTACTATTTACAATAGCAATCAACTCATGAAGTATCTTTGAATTAATTTGAAAAATAACTCAGAACACTTTTATGGGGAAATAATTAACACTCTATTAAAGTAAAGACATGAAAAAAGACCTGAATCAATAAAGAAACATAAGCATCATGCACAGAACAAGACAACAATGTTAATATGGCAATTTCCCATGTAATGAGTTTAAATTAAAATTAATTTTTAAATGTTTATAAAAATATAACTAAAACAATTTGGAAAAAGAAGACTGGCATTACCAAATATACATTCATATTATAAAGACATAAAAATAAAAGGTGTGGCACTGCTACAGAAACAAACAATTGAATAAGACAGAAAATCCAGTAGATCTGTAGACGTTATAGAGATAGCCCTACAAGCACTTGGGGAAAGAATGAATTTAGTACATAGTGCGGGAAAAGCTGGCTCACTATTTTGATTCTTAGACATGTAAGAGTCTTCAAAGCTCTAGTACTGCTGAGTCTGTTATAAAACTCTTTCTCACAGACTGGGTGGACATCATATCCTTCAAGAAGTACTATTCTAACAGTGCTTTAACTCTATTCTCATTCTCAAAAGGACTGTTTCTGAGAAACTACATTGACACCAACTGCTTCAACCCAGTTTGATATCCATGTATAGTAACTGCATAAATAAGAATACTCTAAGACCTAGCAATTCCACTCTTTATATCCACCAGAAGTTGCTACATAAGTTCACCAAAAGACATGTACAAGAATGCTCACAATAGCACCATTCATAATAATTCCAACATAGAAAGAACTCAAATAGCAAGCAACGGTAGCATGTATCAACAGATTGTGGGATATATTCATATAATGAAAGGCTGTACAGCAATAAGAATGAGTAAAATTACAATGACAGGCCAACAGCAAAAGAAGGCAAGCACTAAGTGCATATACTATTGATTCTACTAAGTGTAGTTCAAAATAGATAAAATTAAACTATTCCAACAGAAGTCAGGAAAGTTGTTCTTAGGGCTCAGTGACTGGGAAAAGCTATAAGGATGGCTTCGGGGTATGGCAACACAGGTATATTAAAATGGTTTAGTAGTATGCTTACAAATTTGTGTTTTTCTCTGTGTGTGTGTGTGGTACTTCAATAAAAAGTTTATTAAACAGAAAATTTAACCACATAAGAATACTAGAAAGTAATTTTTTTGAATGGTAGTGACTCGTTAGGTGTTTTACAATCATTTAATTAAATATGCCTTAGGTCCATTCAAATTAGAAAGGAAGAAATAAGATTGTCTCTGTGGATGACATGATTATTACATACCAAAGAGAATCGACCAAAAAATTGTTAGAACTGATAAACTAATTAAACAAAGTTGCAGGATGCTAAATCAATATACAAAAATCAGTTGTGTTTCTATACATTAACAATGAACTCTCTGAAGGAAAAATAAAGAAAACGATAACAGTTACAATAGTATCAAAACAATGCAATACTTAAGAATGAATTTAAACAAGCAGATGAAAAATCTGTCCACTGGAAACTATATAAGACATTGATGAAAGAGACTGAAGAAGACACAAATAAATGGAAAGCTATCTAACGTTCATGGATCAGGAGAGTTAAAATTGTTAAAACGTCCATAATACCCAAAGTGATCTACATAGTCAACATAATCCCTGTTAAAATTCCAATGGCATTTTTCATGAAAACAGAAAAAAAAACAATAAAATTCATGTGAAACCACATAAGGCCTCAAATAGTACAAGTAATCTTGAGAAAAAAAAAAAGGTTGGGGACATCACATATCCTGACTTCAAATTATAAAACTACGGTAACAAAAACAGTGTGATATTGGCATAAAAACAGACACATAGATAAATACAACAGAATCGAGAGTCCAAAAATAAACATATGTATATATAGTTAGTTAATCTTTGACAAGGAGCCAAGAATACACAGTGAGAAGAAACAATCTGTTCAATAAATGGTGTTGAGAAACCCAACAGCCACATACAAAAGAATAAATAAAATTGGACCCATATCTTACACCATCCACAAAAATACTCAAAAGGGATTAAAGACTTAAATGTAAGACCTAAAATCATAAACTACTAGAAGAAAACAGACTGTGCTCTTTGACATTAGTCTTGGCAATGATGTGTGTGTGTGTGTGTGTGTGTGTGTGTGTGTGTGTGTATGCGCACCAAAAGCAAAGGCAACAAAAACAAAAATAAACAAGTAAGGGATGCCTGGGTGTCTCAGTCGGTTAAGCATCTGCCTTTGGCTCCAATCCTGATCCCAGGGTCCTGGGATCCAGCTCAAGCTGGGCTTCCTGCTCAGCTGAGATCTTGTTTCTCCCTCTCCCCCTTGCTCATGTTCCTCTTGTAATCTATCATTCTCAAATAAATAAACAAAAACTTTTAAAAAATAAATAAATAAACAAGTGAAACTACATGACACTAAAATGCTTCTGTACAGCCAAAACCATCAATGAAATGAAAGACAATCTACGGAATGGTAGAAAATATTTGCAAACCACTTTTTTGATAAGTAGTTAATATCTAAAATATAACAACTCATAAAACTTAATAGCAATAATAATTTGATTAAAAAATGGACATAAGACTACTTATAATCTCTCTGTGTCAAATAAATAAATAAATAATCTTTTTAAAAATGGGCATAAGACCTAGAGACATTTTTCCAAAGAAGACCTACAAATGACCAAAGTATAAATAAAAAGTTGTTCAACATCATCAATTATCAGGAAAATGCAAATCAAAATCACAATGGAGAGATCACCTTCCTCTTGTTTGGATGACTACTATAAAAAAGGCAAGAGATACAAATGTTGGTGGGGATGTGGAGGAAAGGGAAACCTTGTGCACTGTTGGTGGGAATGTAAATTGGGACAGCACTACGGAAAACAGTATGGAGGTTCCTCAAAAAATTAAAGATAGAACTACCCCATGACCCAGCAATCCCACTTCCAGCACCATAGTTATTCCTTACAACATTATTCACAATAGTTAAGACAAGGAAACAACCTAAGTATCCATCAACGGGTGATTGGATAAAGAAATGTGATATAAATATATACTATGGAATATTATTCCACCTAAAAAAAGGAAGAAAATTCTGCCATTTACAACAACATGGAGGAACCTGAGGGAGCATTATGTTAAGTGAAATAAGCTAGACAGAGAAAGACAAACACTGCATGGTGTCATATATGCAGAGTCTTAAACAAACAAACTCATAGAAACAAAAAGTAGAAGGATGGTTGCCAGGGGCTGCGGTGGGGCAAAGGGAGAGAGGCTAGTTAAAAGGTATGAACGTTCTGAGATGAATAAGGTCTGAGGATCTAATGCATAACATAGTGAATATAGCTGATAAAACTATAGTATAGAACTGAAATTTTTTGAGAGTACGACTTAAGTGTTCTGACCACACACACACACACACACACACAAAAGCAGTAAATAAATATGTGAGGTGAATTCACCCAGACATAAAATGTTTCCATCAACTGCCATCCACCACAAGTTTCCTATTGTGTAACATTTATAAGACATCAAAATAATTCGTCAGTCCAGTCAAAAAATCTGAAAAAAAATCTGAAAAAAAAATGCCTACATAATTTCCTGAATTAAGTGACCAGATACTTTGACATAAATATTTGTACCTTGCCTCTTCTTAAGTGTCACTGGCTAGCGAGCTTGCTTGTATTCTAAAAACTGACAAATCTAAAGAATTGATTTATACTTGAGGAAAAAGTCTCAAGACAAAACAGACATTTTTAACTTTTTCTGTGTCCACAGAATGAGGCTGCATTTCCCACCTGATGACTCACACACCTGAATCTAGACACCGGATGTATGCAATACCTTCCCCTCCCCCCGAAACACAAGGACAATTGAGTTAGTGCCCAAACATACATTACAAAACACAGTCTTGTTATTGTTACTATTTTATATCATTTTCCCCTTTTCTGTTATGAAACATTGTTTATTCTATCCAGTGGAAGAATCTGATTATTAAAACCTTCTAAGAACAAGCATTGCTTTAGGGTAGAGATAAATCTCTCTAGAGATACCTAGTTCCCAGTTGTACAGTGTAGAAATATCTCCAGGATAACAACCAAATGACCAGCAGACACAATAAAACGTATTTCCAGAAATAGCTCGGGGGTCTCTAATAAGATGTTCAGGAAATGGACACAAGGTGCAGACCCTTCTTCCTCCATCAGATAAGAGAAGTTATTGTTTTGTCTTGGGCTTTTCGGTATCAACTGTATGAAACTCTGCCCTAACTTTGTAGTCAATTTTGTGTTTATGTACAAGTAAATCTCTTAATGCTTACACAATGATAAATTATGTTCTTTTTCACTTCAGCATTGATATGGAAGGCTCTTTTTGTTGGCAGAAATGTTTTATTTCTCTAATAGAAGGAAGAAAATGAACATAAAATGAGTGCCAACTGCATGTCAGACCTGTCTGATATAACAAAAGCTCTTTGTAAAGTATATTGAAGTAACTTCTGTTAACGTCACAAATTCTATTATTTTAGGTAATCCAGATGACAACATCAAATACAATCAATATTTTTCAGGTAGAAAATAGAAACTGCAGTCACATTTTATTTGAGATTTATGCTTCTTTGTGCTTCCCATCTGCCTAAGCATCCTACAGATGTGAGGGAAGAAGAGGGAAAGAGGTCATCATGCTGTTTTTAGTATTCTGTAAACTGAATTAAAACACGCATGCAAATGGATACGGAGTTCAACTGAATCCTCAGAAGAATATTTTGTATTCTTTAAGTATATATACATATATATACATATATATATGTATATATAAAGAACATATCTATTTATAAATAAACATATAAATATATAGATATAGATATTTTGAGTTCATTTCCCATTCCCCTTGACTTATCAATGTTGAAACAAATGTGTCTCTATCTCCATGTAACCCTGCTTTTGTCAGAATTAAAAAGTTAGTTATTGATCCCAGTCATTGTTGATTCTGTTACTGTTGAATTTCTGTTAGCGAACAAATCCTGAATAATTGGAGAATGAAGAAAAGTAGATATCAAAACAGATATATATATATATACATATATATATATATATTTCATTCTTGAAAGAAAAGCCAGCCACAATCTCTCCCTCCCACAAAAAACAAACAAACAAACAAACAAAACAAAGTTTGAATCACAAACTCAAAGGCATTCGGACAGAGGCTAAAAAGAATCAAGACTGCAGAACTACATTACCCTTCCCTTCTCCAGCCACTGAAATTTCTTCTTAATTAAGAGATGCTAAGTTGCTGAATAAATGCACTAAACATTTCCTAAACTTTCCCTGAACGGTTCAAGTTTCTGGTGAACCCCTAGGAGTCACCTGTAGAAACTGGTGCAGTCGGGGAAGGGGGGGTAAGTGGGGCTTGAAGAACTCTTCAAAGTTAATTAATTTTTATCCAAATTATTTTCCTTTTACTCTCTCTTCCTATTTCTCCTTGAGACATTTGAAGGAATTTAAAAGCTGACATGGTTGTTTTAAAGCTGTAAAAGCAGCGGATGTCACAGGCTTTCAAAGATTAGAAAATAGAAAACATGTAATAACTATAGCCTGTTAAGTGTTCTTATAAACATACTAAGAATTCAAAATTTTCCCTGACCAGCTCTATCAAGTAACAGAACAGTAAGTCACAACGTTCTGCTTATCTCACTCGTGCCATACCATCATAGATTGACCTGGGTTTATGCAGGAACATAAGTCATGTTTTAGGGCTTTCTGATGTGTATAGAAAAAATGTTTCAATATTTCCTTTGTTCATTTATAAAACATGGATACATATTAAATTTCTACTATGTGTTAGTAAAGTATTATTTACTGTATTTATAAAATGTATTTTTTATATTTACTGATTTATATTTTACTGTATTTTAAAATGTATTTACTGTATTTATAAAATGATTTAATCATAAAATATTTAAGTGAATTTTAGGTGTCTATTCTTGATTTTGGTGGAGGAAAGGAGAAACTAAAAACAGAGATATCAAAGAAACATAAAACATAATCCTTGTATTTAATTTGCTTTGTAAAGATACCAATGGTGTGTGTGAAACAACAACAACAAATGATTACAGTGGATTTTCAATGAGAGATCTGAGTCAGCTAGGATAGCTAAAGAAAGCTTTGTGAGAGAAGTGGGCCTGAGATAACCCAAAGTGACAGAGAAGAGCTTCAGCATTCCATGTGGAAAATGAAATAGAAAATACTTGGGAAACAAGAGAAAAACTAGATTCTTTGTCTAAACCAAATTTAAATATCCACAAGAATAAGTAAAGCTTTATCTAGGATGTTGCAATCCCTAATTCTAAAAAGTAAAAGCTTGATTACATACATGATGTATTATGTGATGTCCTGTGTTCTGGAAGGTTCTAGATCAAATGGGGTGCTCAATTCAAAGATGGAAATCATTTGTACAGACACACAGAGTTTGAGCATAGCTCTGTAATGTTTAGTTAAAAACTGGTTTTGTATTCTTTTAAAATGTGTTGGGTTTATCAACTTGATAAAGCAATTTAGATAAAACAGTTGAGGGTGCCTGGGTGGCTCAGTGGGTTAAAGCCTCTGCCTTCGGCTCAGGTCATGATCTCAGGGTCCTGGGATCGAGGCCCGCATCGGGCTCTCTGCT
>LNAC01000284.1:1887018-1978095 GCA_002007465.1 Ailurus styani | reverse complement strand
CTGCCTACTTGTGATCTGATCTCTCTCTCTGTGTCAAATAAATAAATATAATCTTTAAAAAAAAAAGTTGAACCTTAAGAAAAGACAAATATTTCAAAAGGCTTTTTNCCTACTTGTGATCTGATCTCTCTCTCTGTGTCAAATAAATAAATATAATCTTAAAAAAAAAAGTTGAACCTTAAGAAAAGACAAATATTTCAAAAGGCTTTTCAATTTATTATCAAAACCAATTCATGTAAAAGAGAGACGGTTACAACCTACTTTAAGGACCTTATACACAGAAAGTGACACTAGAAAAGGCAAATAAATTTTACCCTGTAATAACAAATTCTAAGAAGTTTTTTTTTATTTTTTTAAATTTTTTTTATTATTTGCCCCAGGGGTACACGTCTGTGAATCATCAGGCTTACACCTTTCACAGCACTCACCATAGCACAAACCCTCCCCAATGTCCATAACCCAGCCACCCTATCCCTACCCTCCCACCTCCCAGTAACCCTCAGTTTGTTTCATGAGATTAAGAGTCTCTTATGTTTGTTTTTTTAAAAGATTTTTATTTATTTATTTGACAGAGAGAGTGAGTGAGAGAGAGAAAGAGAGCATAAGCAGGGGGAGAGGGTGGGAGGAAGCAGACTCTCCACTGATCAGGGAGCCTGATGTGGGGCTCCACTCCAGGAACCTGGGATCAAGACCTGAGCTGAAGGCAGAGGCTTAACTGTCTGAAACACCGAGGCTACCCAAAATCTAAGAAGTTTTTAAGGAAAATAATACAGAATATATATACTCTGTTAAGATCCTTTAAAATTCTTCTATGAAGTTAGAATTATGGACTGGAGATAGTTTTAAAAAGATTTTCTGAGGGTTGCCTGAAGAGCTCAGTCAGTTAAGTGTCTGCCTTTGGCTCAGGTCATGATCCCAGGGTCCTGGGATGGAGCCCCACATGGGGCTCCCTGCTCAGCAGGGAAGTCTGCTTCTCCCTCTCCCTGATCATGCTTTCTCTGTCTCTCACTCAAATAAATAAAATACTTAAAAAAATAAAAAAATAGAAAGACTTTCTGAAAATTAAATTTAGTGAGCTAATTTAAATAAAATGAATAATCATTTAAACATTAAGGTGTATCTTTAACTCTTTTTTTTAAGATTTTATTTATTTATTTGGCAGAAAGAGAGATCACAGGTAGGCAGAGAGGCAGGCAGAGGGAGAGGGGGTCAGGGGAAGCAGGCTCCCTGCTGAGCAGAGAGCCCGATGTGGGGCTCAATCCCAGGACCCTGAGATCATGACCTGAGCTGAAGGCAGAGGCTTAACCCACTGAGCCACTCAGGAGCCCCTCTTTAACTCTTATTAAAAATATTTTTAATCTAAATTTTCTTAAAAATATGTAATTCTAAATGAAGACAAAATTCTGTTTTGTTTCATTGTACCTCAAACTTTAATTAACACATTGAAATGACACATCCATCACACCACTTGTTTTATTTTGGAGAGAACATTTAAGTTCCACACTTAGCAAATTTCAGCTATACAATACAGTGTTATCAGCTATAGTCACAATATTTTACTTTAGATCCTCAGACTTTATTCATCTTAGAGCTGAAAGTTTGCATACTTAACCAGCCTTTTCCTATTTTTTCCACAGCCCCCTCGCCCCCTGCAACCACCATTCTACTCTTTTTCAATGAGTTTGACTTTTTTTTCCTTTTTTAGATTCCCCACATAAGTGATGCCATGGGGTATTTTTCTTTGTCTGGCTTATTCCACTTAAAATAATGTCTTCACGTTCCATCCATGTCACAAATGGCAGAAATTTCTTTCCTTTTTAAGGCTGAATAATAATCCATTGTGTATATGTGTGTGTGTACATATATATTTCATTTCCTTTGCCCATTCACCTGTTGACAACCAGTTAGGTTGTTTCCATATCTTGACTATTGAGAATAATGCTGATATGAACATGGAAGCACAGATATCTCTTTGATACACTGTTTTTGTTTTCTTTGGATCTATACCCAGAAGTGGGATTGCTGAATAATATGGTGGTTCTATTTTTAATTTTAATTTTTTTTAATTTTTTTTAAAGATTTTATTTATTTATTTGACACAGAGAGAGAGATTACAAGTAGGCAGAGAGGTAGGCAGAGAGACAGGGAGAGGAGGAAGCAGGCTCCCTGCTGAGCAGAGAGCCCGATGCGGGCCTAGATCCCAGGATGCTGAGATCATGACCTGAGCCAAAAGCAGAGGCTTTAAACCACTGAGCCACCCAGGCGCCCTATTTTTAATTTTTAAATTAAAATCTCCATACTATTTTGCATAGTGGCTGCACCAGTTTACATTCCCATCAATAGTGCCAAAAAGTTCTTGTTTATCCACTAAGCTCTAAATGATACACACAATGCTTATGTGGTAGAAGATGTTTATGTGTATCAGGAATAGGAAAGGCCAATTTGTTTCTCTCAAACTGAGGTTATTTCTCAATTTCATAAAAGGATTCCTAAGCAAGTACCCATGATTTTTTCATTGGTAACAACATATGTTAACTAGCCTCTCTCACAGCTTTCAATGAGATGTGACAATCTCCCTAATCTTATTCTCTCATTAAGTTCTAGGGTGAAATAGGATTTTTTTTTCACACCTGATGATAAATGTGTAACACATAGGATTTAAGATGTTAATCATAAACTAAATACAGTAAGTCCCCCTTCTTTTTTTTCTGAGTATATGAATTTCTTCACAATTTTTTTAATGGTTTTATGGATTCTGATAAGGTTGGAGGTAGGTGGGGGCACTATCTTTACCTGGTTCTTTTCAAATGAGGNTTTTTTTTCTGAGTATATGAATTTCTTCACAATTTTTTTAATGGTTTTATGGATTCTGATAATGTTGGAGGTATGTGGGGGCACTATCTTTACCTGGTTCTTTTCAAATGAGGTTTTTTTTTAATAGAAAATATTTCAAAGGGTATAAACAGAGGTAATGATTAGATGGAGAATAAAGGGGAAAAAAACTAAACTGAAAAACTAGAAAGGCATAATTAGTTGAATAGCTAGTAGAATAGTAAGAAGAAACAAAGATTCCTCATCTTTCCAATTCCAGGAATATCAGTTGCTTGCCAAGAAATAAACAGTAGATCATGAATGCTGTGTCACTGGATCCTCTCTGAAAATAATCTAAAATGAAGATGTGAAAGTGTCTAAAATGAAGATGTGAAAACAAAGACTACTTTGTAATTCATTTATTCCATCAAAAAAAGAAGAAAAAAATTCTTATCCCTGTNGTGTCTAAAATGAAGATGTGAAAACAAAGACTACTTTGTAATTCATTTATTCCATCAAAAAAGAAGAAAAAATTCTTATCCCTGTAATTTCCTAACATAAATTTGCAGGGCTTTTTGCTTCTAAAATTCTAGGAAAGAGCATATCTGTCAGTGATTAATTCCCATAACCACGGGCTGCCTGGGTGGCTCAGTGGGTTAAAGCCTCTGCCTTCGGCTCAGGTAATGATCTCAGCNAGTGATTAATTCCCATAACCACGGGCTGCCTGGGTGGCTCAGTGGGTTAAAGCCTCTGCCTTTGGCTCAGGTAATGATCTCAGCATCCTGGGATCGAGTCCTGCATCGGGCTCTCTGCTCAGCGGGGAGCCTGCTTCCTCCTCTCTCTCTGCCTGCCTCTCTGCCTACTTGTGATCTCTCTCTCTCTGTCAAACAAAATAAATAAAATCTTAAAAAAAATTCCCATAACCATATTTTTTTGATATTTCAGTGCAGATATTTGATATTTTGTGATGTACAACTTCATTTCTATTACGTACATACACTAACATGTAGAAGATTTTATTTAAATATTGTTGGGAAATTCAGAATCATTTTTTATCATATTAGCCTTCCCAACATTATCAATCCAGATCACTCTTCCCTCTCCACACTTCAGGAAGCAATCAGACACTATATAATATCTTGTGCCATAAATAAACAAACAAAACAACCCAGATGGTTTGAACTAAGAATTAAAGTGTGCAGTTTTGAAGAGACATAATATATGATTTTATGCCTAGAATGTATTCAACCAACAGATTTACTCTGTGCTTTAACCCAAGTGGGAACATTTTTTAAAAACCTCTCATGCTTTTAATTAAAGGTATATTTTCAATCAAAATCATTAGCACTTTACATATGAACTTAAAATGAAAACTAACATTAAAATCCACATTAAGGAGGTTTAGCTTTCAGGCAGAATTATGCGTAGAAAATTCTCTTAGATGATAGGATGGACTTTCTTTTCCTAGAGCTGTTGCTAAAATATTTTAGTAATTTCAATAAGTACATTGGCAATGATAAGGGTAAATCTCTGCAGTTAGCTTAGATTAAATATCCACTTGCCCGAGGGTTTCATATAAAATGAATCCAAGTTTGAGAGTTCCTTTTGTATCTGGCTTGTCACTATCAATGGTGTGTTACTTGCAGGGAGTATTTCTGGTGATCTATCTACAATAAAGTTCTAATTGCAACTAGTAGATATATTCATAGCTAAAAAGTTAAACTCTTCTAAAATGACGATACTATATAGAGTCTCCCAAGAGGAAAGAAATGTGGACTCGCTCCATCTGGAATATAGAACTGCTGCATAAAACAACACAACAAAAACAGCATCTAACCTTTAAAGAAGTTACATTAGGAGATGGTAGTTCCTTTCTCATAGATAAATATTTTATGTTTCCCTTCATATGTAGATGGAATTACTACAACTTACCATAGGAAAAGAACATGAGTTTTCCAGTCATGGATTCCAATCCTCCAGACTAAGTTCTTCCACCTACTAAACTATATCATTGCAAAATAATTAATCACTGAGGGCCTCATTTTATCCATATGTGCAGTGAACACCTTAAAATAGGGTCATGGAAAGGACTAAATGCAAATGAAGTCACATAAATATATCATCTGGTACAATGCAGTCACCTTCTCATTGGAACAGGTTACTTAAATTGGACTTTTCCAAAGGAACACTAACAAGCAAAAAACAAGTAGAGAGCAAATCCATCAATAATTTAGAACACTACAGATAAGTTTCTATTTTCAAAAATACTCTGGTCAGGTTTTGGCTAGTTACACATTGACTAACATTTCTCTTGTTCCCTTGATCTTGAATGTCATAAGATGATTAAACTCAGCTATTCAACCAGTTAATAGGTAACAGTTTTAGAGCTGAAAATAGAGTTTGAGATTTCTCTCTGATATATTAACCAGATACATTCATTAAATTATTTGCTTATTCAACACACAATTTTCTGAGACACGGATAGCATGTATGAAAGATGGAGGCATGGTGTTAAAAACTGATGAAATAGTAGCAGAGAAAAACCAACATCTTTTCCTGTATGAATTTATTATCTCGTAGGGAGGTCACATACTAAATTATGTTACACAAATACATCAAATTATGAAAGTGATATTTGTTAAGAAAGAAAGTGGTTATTTATGCTTTACTAACATATTGTTTGGAATTAGGGAAGTATTATCTAAGGAAGTAATATTATATATGTGTGTGTGTGTGTGTGTGTGTGTGTGTGTGTGTGTGTGTGTGTAAGAAAAAAGGGTAGGAGGAGGAAGACTCAGGTAGAATAAACTAGAATAAATAAACGTCCTGAGATAGGAGGGCACATGGTATATTTTAGAAGGTAAAAGAAGATGACAGGTAAAAAAAATGAGGTTATAAAAAACGAATTAGGCAAACGTGAGATTATTAAGGGATTTGTAAGTAATACTAAGCATTTTGGGCTCTATGTCAGTGGAATGTCTTAATGTTGTTGAGAACCACTGAAGAGTTTTAAGCATATATTAATATGATCAAGTTTGTGTAAGAAAAAGATCACTTTAACTGTTAAATGAAGGACAGACTGAAAAGAATAAAGATTGAATTAAGATATTTTTATATCTGGAAATACAGTCATTTTACTGAATTAACATATTACTTTCAATTCTTCAGATCTCTCCCGTACTGGTCTGTAAATCCATGGCCTTGCTATAACCTTAAGGTTTTCAGAAAAGGTAGAATAAATTAGGAACTATGTCTTGATGATCACCTCAAAATACAACTTATCTGTATCAGATATTTTGGTCAAAATATGGATACTGGTAGAGTTAAAATCGCATTTGATAAAATCAAACACAAATTTCAGTTTATAGTGTAATACATGATGAGTATATTAAAATACTGGCATCAGTGGTTTTATTCCCTTGGGCTTTTGGTATCACAAGTCTTATTTTGCACAGTTATGAATATTTTTTGCTAAGTTGCCCTAAGAATACAAACAGCATCTGTTGATTAAAATTAGGTCCAGCCAATTGTAGTCAGCATACCTTGTGTCTCTGGAATTGAGAATGGGTTGGGAAGGTGAAGTGAGCTGGTAAATAAGAGGATTAGTCAAATTAGTTGGGTTGCACTATTGAGGTTGAAAGATGAAAGAAATGGATTTCATGTTAATGAAAACTGAACTTCCTCATTATTCTGTATGGTTTCATTGTTAGTGTTCTATTTTTATCTACCCCAATTATAAAAGCTCTATTTGAATTTTTTCACATCTGCTTAGTCACTTTTACATGATTTGCCTAAACTCTTTCTTGTTAAAAGCTGTTGAAAGATTTGGGGTTCAAGAATACATCTGCAGGGGGATTCTTGAAAGCCTTGTTAAGGCAAAAAAAGTATTTTTAATTCTAACACAAAGAGAAATGGAGACCCTGCCTTTGAATAAACTCGACAATGAATAAATTCTGTTTAAATGATAGATAACACTTTGTGATGGGATGCCTGCATGGCTCAGTTGGTTCAGTGTCCTTGGTTTCAGCTCAGGTCATGGATCTGCGATCTAGCCACGCCCCCGCCCCCCACCCCACACAAGCTCCTCGCTCAGCAGGGTGTCTGCTTAAAGACTTACAGATTCTCTCCCTCTGCTCTCCATCAACTGGTGCGCACTCTCTCTCTCTCTCTCTTAAATAAATAAACAAATAAATAAAATCTTTAAAAAGAAAGTTCTTGGGACACCCAGGTGCTTCAGTCACTTAAATGTCTGCCTTTGGCTCAGGTCATGATCCCAGGGTCCTGGGATTGAGTCCCACATCCGGCTTCTTGCTGGGCAGGGAGCCTGCTGCTCCCCCCTGCTTGTGTTCTCTCTGTCTCTCTGAAAAATAAATAAAACCTTAAAAAAAAAATCTCTTCAGGTAAATCTGTTTTTTTCTGTTTTCCTTATGCTTACTCACCTTACAGAAATTTAATGATTACTAATATTTCTAGTATAGTACAACTTTTATTAAAATATGAAGCAATTTTTTCATATAGATGCATTTTTATTAAAAATACTATAAATTATTCTTTATATAAGAAAAGATTTTTGGGCGCCTGGGTGGCTCAGTGGGTTAAAGCCACTGCCTTCGGCTCAGGTCATGATCCCAGGGTCCTGGGATCGAGGCCCGCATCGGGCTCTCTGCTCAGCAGGGAGCCAGCTTCCTCCTCTCTCCTCTCTCTCTGCCTGCCTCTCTGCCTACTTGTAATCTCTCTCTCTGTGTCAAATGAATAAAAAAAAAAAAATGGTTTCTATCATGTAAGTGCCATACTAACTTCTGGTGGATACTGAAATTACAGTGAAGAATTCTAGAAAAAAAAAAGACCTTTGGAGTTTTGTTATTATTATTATATCCCTAGAATTTTTATTTATAATTAGCATCTTTTAATAAGAATAACTAAAAAAGTATTGATATTTTGTTGAAAGCTTAGGCATAGTACTTAGTATTTGATCTTCCTATTTTAGGGTTAAAATATGTCATAATTTTACATTGTTTAAATTTTCAGCAAATACTCATATACGTAAAGATGCCATATGGGTAGAGGTACATATAAAACAAGTGTCCTCAAGACACTTGACTTCCATCTGGCTAAAATTTCTCATAATATATGGATTTTGTTAGAAAGAGACATTATACTGCTGTTAGCCAGCAAACGGGTGTAAAATATACGCAAATTCCTCGTGTTTATGTTGTAAATATTGTTCCATAAGCGGTAAAGGGCGTGACTGGCACAACTGTATGCTGTGGTCCCTGATAAAGGAACTCCACACTTGGGCATAAATGGAAAGGTTATGTGAAATTTTAGTTTTCTCAAAATACACAGGAAAAAAATTTATTTAATCTTTGGGACTCTTAAGATCTTTCTGAAAACATTAAGAAAGTAAACTACTTCTATATGAATACAGTATATTCTTTATCAAGCTATTTGGATGAATAGTCTCAGGAATTGCTTGAGTTTTCTCCTTGTACATCTTGCATCAGTAAACATCTCTTTGCTCATAATGAAATTGGAATATGGCCTTTGATTTTCACACTTTATTCTACCACCTCTGCACTTCACCTGCTCTCTATTACCAGTAAAACTTCCCCAGTGCCAACATATCTTGACAGCCACCGTTTCAAAACATGGAGGTGACCTTAGCTAGTGAAAAGTACATGAGCACTGGGAAGCTGTTTGGAGAATAAAGTGAAATGAAAAGGCTCACGGGAAGCCTGGGAGGCTCAGTTGGTTAACCAGCTGCCTTCTGCTCAGGTCATGATCCCAGGGTCCTGGGATCAAGTCTCACGTCGGGCTCCTTGCTCAGCAGGGAGCCTGCTTCTCCCTCTCCCTCTGCCTGCCACGCTGCCTGCTTGCTCTCTCTCTCTTTTTCTCTCTCTCTCTGACAAATAAATAAATAAAATCTTAAAAAAAAAAAAAGAAAAGAAAAGGCTCACAAATAGAGGTGTTTAATGTTACAGTTCTTAAGATTTCCTGAGGGCTTATTTTTTAGATTCATCACTCTGACACATTTTTCTCAATTAAGTAATACTGTTTTGGGGTTTTCTGTTGTTTTTTGTTGTTGTTGTTGTTTTGTTTTTTTTGTTTTTTTGTTTTTTGTTTGGTTTTTTTTTTGGTCAATCATCTTCAAGACCAAGGAAAGAATAATTATGGACAATGGAATAAAATATATCTCTAAATATGTGAAAATTATGGGTCCATTTTATCTATCCTAACTTGCGAAAACTCTTGAAGTTAGTTTACTTTCACTTGGCTTAGTGAATACTTTGTGGGAAGTATAATTTTAATTTTACAGAAGAATAGATGAATTTGTAGGTGAACTGATTCTCTTCATGTCATAGGTAGAGCCAAGATTTAAGACCCCAAATGTCTGCTTCAGAGCCCATGCCATTAAGCACTAAGCTCTCCTGCCTTATTGGTTAATTTTGTGGTGTTATTTCCAAGTGAAAACAAAACAAAGGAGTTCACATAGCTCATAGCTCACTAATATTCTGAAATTCGATCATGTAACCTGTGCTAATAGAACACCATTCAAAGTTTGAAATTCAAAATACTGTCCATGTACTATCTTTTACTTTCTTTTATTGTACTATTATGCTACTTTGACTATTTAGGGAAACATTTCTATTTCTACTTAACAACTGTATTAATCTATAGTCAGTTTATCTAAAATATTCAAATAATTTGAAGAAATGCCTATTATTTAAGAGACTTTTTAAAATTTGTTGAAAATATAATAGTTAATACATGTTTATTATGAATTTCTAGTAACAGAAACATACACAGAGAAAAATAATATTAAAAATCTGTATTTCCATCACAGATGTGTATTCAAAACAAAATGCAATGGAAATATCAATCCTTTACCCCCCACCCCATAAACACAGAAGATTCATTTGAAATTCTCTTACATTAGAGCTAAAAAGGAGAATACATGGTCTCCTTGGGATCTATGCAAAAACTGTTTGACCTTTCCAAGTTTCTTCATCTCCTTGTATACCATTTAAAATTAAGAATTTCTTATAGATAATCTTGTTTTCTCTTATAGGTAATCTTCAGTGATAATGTTTCCTAAATGAATGAAAAATATAAGATTCTAATATAGATGATAATATAGTATAACAACTGAAAATCCTTGACACTGGTTTGGAATAAGAAATTTATATTAGAATACTTTAAAATAAAATATTTAAAGGAAGATAAATTATCTTGGTTACTTCTAAATATGCAACCAAATTAAAATTTGGTGAATAAAGAAGATGAATTTTCAGTCTATAGACATATATGTGGAATAAATTTTAAGAACGACACAAATAAATAAATGCAGCTTTCTATCAGATACTTGTATTGAAATTAACAGTAAGTATTTGTGTTCATATGGACCTATAAGTAAATCATAAACAACATGAAGCCTAATGTTTTATAATTAAAATGAAAAATAAATTAAAATCATTATGGGAATCTGATATTAAATTACATAAACCATGATTTTAAATAGACTCAATGTGTAGAGGTAGGCCTATGAAAAATGGATACTCCATAGGTAAAATATAAATAAATATTTTTCCTTTTCTTATCCTAATCTGTCATTTATCTACATGGTATTCTTAGAATTTATTGCTACTTACCAAGGCTATATTTGTTTTTCTCACACTTTTTTACACTATAGTTTCCCTCCACCCATATGAAAGAATATATTTGAAAGTAAAGTATCAATGCTTTATCTTATATCAGATAACCCAAAAGAACTGATTGACTAATTGTAACATCTGGGTTCTATGGACTTAGGATTACAGATGGAATTATCCCGTCTGATAGGAGAAACAGGATGCATATTGTATGATTTTTTACTCTCCCCAGATCTATTTTCTACATTGAAAAAGTAATACTTTAAACTGTTTTGTGAGATAGAGAGGGCAGTACCAGGGATGACAAATTATCACAGAAGTAAGCCTCTCAACCCTCAATATTTATCTGATGTCAAATGCAGCAGGTTCAATGCATCATACATTTATGTGATCAAGTAAATTGCTAGAAGCAAATTTGACATTACGATGATAAACATGGCTATTAACAGAAATCAGGGTCTACAGTAATCAGATCCAATAAGCTAATTAATCTTAGCTCTGTCACAAAGATTCCTTGAGACTGGAATGATAACATAAAGCATAAGCAGTACATCTCAAGCAATTTGGCCTTCCATCTTCTCTGTGATAAACATGAGCTGGACAGGCCCATGGTGACTGAGATTAAATGCTCTTCTTTTTAGAGTCTATTCTGGGAATACGTATAGGAATGCATTATTAGACTAGTCCTTTTCAGATGGTCAGAATTATAAAATTATCAAAATAACTGATTGTTATCATAAATAAGATCAATTTTTAAAGTTATAAATGGCTTTAAGGAGAAAAAGTAAAGAAACAAATCAACAAATTGATCTGGCTAAATTAATGCTAGAACAAGGCATTCTTTCCATACTAACCAACATAGGCCAGATATGGCTTTTATAGTCAGAGATACATATACACTGGCCAACTTCATAAAGGAACATAGTCTATCTGTCTATACCACCCCCTTTTTATACTAAAGATTAATACTTCACATAATTTGATTGAAAATATGATAAATACATTTTCTTAGCAAAACATAAAAAAATGGTCCTTTGATTTTTTAAAGACACGTTAAACTGATGCATTCCTGGGACAGACTTTTACAAAGTACAGAATTTGCCATAAGTTAAATTTAAAAAGTCCAATACCTTATCTTCTACTAGAATGAATTAAATGATTTTATAAATGCTGAGGCATTTGCTTTCAGAAAGGGCAGATTTCTTGGTTTCTTAGATCACAACCATTGTGTTGTCACATTCTGGGCCTTCTATCTTTTTGCCCAAAAGTTTTCTAATCAGGTAGCTCTCTAGTATCCAACATATACTAAACAACTCCATACTTTGTAGTGAATTGTCAAAGATTATAATAAATAAATATGTATATACTTATCAAGAAATGCTATATAAACCATTAGATATTCTAAATATTCTGGAAGCCATCTGGGGTAACCATCTTTGAAAGCCTTTTCTAGTATTTAATCAGCCTTATTTTATAAAATTATTTATGTATAGCCCAAATCTATTTTGCTCCAACTTAAGACCATGTTTTATAGCTTCAGCTTTATAAAGATTGGAATAGCTCCTAGTTTTACGATGTATGAAACTACTTCATGTGTTCGAAAACTTTTTTTTAAAGCTTTCTCTTCAGCCTTTTCTTCAGATTAAATAATTCCCAATTAAATAATTCATCACATTTTCCTGATCCACCAATCATTTCTTCTATCCATTTATAAATAGAGCAATTCAAACTGGTTCTGATACTCTATTAATTAACAATGCTGGGGGCAGATTACCTCTCCACTTTTGCGTATCTTTCTCTTGCTAAGATGAATCATGTTTTTGTTTGTTTTTATTGTTATTTTCCTGATATCTTCTGGTCTTTGCCTATTCTGGGCCACACTATTCATATTCTCCCATAACTGTGAAATTTCTCTGGGATTCTGTGAAACTGAAGCATTAAGAGAATATAATTAGATAGGATCCTCATCAGAAAGAACAAACAAAAACAAAAAACTGTGCCTCCTTATTAACATTTACTTAGCACAAATATGTATTTCAAAAAACGTGTTAATAAAATGTGTTAATAAAATGAAACAAAACTAAGTCCCTGGTCCTTCCTCCAGAAATATTTCTTACAGGCCTAGTTAGTGTAATAAAATAATCCTCTCATTTTCAACTCATTAGATAGAAACTATTCTTTTCTGGGAGGATTTTGTTAACAGCCAACAAAAATCAGTACAATACTGGAAGATGTTCACAGCAGCCCAGCAGGCCCTTTTCACTTTTCCATTAAACATTCCATGGGCATCCATCAAGTCATTACAATATTCCACATATCTGTCAACATTTGCCAGGCTATCACATACAAGCACGCACCCTAAAACGATCCTTATGAAAAATTCATAAACATTTTCAAGTTACAAATTCTTCTCATTCAAGATAAGATTTAATGGCAACGGTTTCCCGAAGAAGTTAATGAGAACTCTTCTCTAATAATAAACGAGCTAAGATATGCAAGTGCCCTATGATTTCACCAAGCACTCTGGTTGGGAATAAATTCAACACCAATTCACGTTCAGTTTTCTTTTGTTTAGGTGCCTAAGGCTATGTCTTCCTGGCTGTCAGTAATCTGATAGAAATATCAAAATTCAGTCAATGTGGATGAAGAGTGATTGAACTGTAATGACCATATCCAACCCACTGGTTGATTTTTACCATACTTCTCAGGGAGAATATCAAGTGATATTTTTTACCCCTTAAATCGGGTCAGATTTGGGACAGCTAAGTTGATAAATATGAATTGTCTGATTAGTGTGCCTGATTGACAAAGGGCAGAGGCTGACTCTCCACATAAATGGGAAATTTCATTCAAATGGTAAGCATGTCTGTAATCACACAATCTGTTCTCACTGGAGGTGGGAGAAGCTAAATAAATGCTAGAATATAGGCATTCTCAGGAACCTGCTGAGAATCCTGGTTAAGTTCAATCTCACCCCACCCCAACTTTTTAATTTTAAAAAATTTAAAGATTTCAATAGAAATGGTAATATAGCAGGACTAATAGTCACATACTAATCACCTGACTTTTCCAGATGTTAATTATTCTTCTCACATTTGCTTTATCTTTGGCATCTTTCTCATTCTGAACCATTTACAAGTAATCTAAAAACACCTTTTTTTTTAAAGATTTATTTATTTATTTGTGGGGGGAGGGCATGAGTGGGAGGGATAAAGGGAGAGGGAAAATCTCAAGCAGACTTCACTGAGTGCGAAACCCTACGTAGGGCTGAATCTCATGACCCTAAGGACACCACCTGAACTGAAACCAATAGTCAAAACCTTAACTGACTGTACCACCTAGGTCCCCCTAAAAACGTCTTTTTTTTAGTTGTAAAGAACCATGACTGAAGCCACAGTGGTACTAATGTCTGAAAGAATTGACCTTAAAGGTTCTATCATTAATTCATTTTTTAAAAATATTTTATTTATTTATTTATTTGTCAGAGAGAGAGAGAGAACAGGCAGAGGGAGAAGCAGACTCCCCGCTGAGCAGGGAGCCTGACGTGGGACTCAATCCCAGGACCTTGGGATCATGACCTGAGCCAAAGGCAGATGCTTAACCAACTGAGCCACCCGGGCATCCCATCTTTCATTAATTCAGATAAATTAATAAACTGTGGGGATCAGGGGTAGACAAGTTTTGGAGTAATAGTCCCAGCTTTCTTGGCTAATATTAGGCATGACATCGAGGAAACCACTCAAACTTTCAGAGACTCAGTTACTGTAGAAGACTGACCATTCCTGCACATTACAGTGATTTTGTAAAGATTATGAATGTTTACATGAGATAATGTTTCTGAAAATTACAGTTACACAGGATATCATTCAGATAACTACATTTTTAAAAATCTCCAATGAAAATAAGAACTGTTCCCTTACCAGGGTTATAACACAACAACAATAACAGACATCTATGGAGCATTTACTAAAGGCTAGGTGATATAAAGAAAACACTAGGCTACTGATTTTACAAGGAAGAAAATTAAGTCTTAAAGAGTTTAAAGGCTTGAAGACTGACTCATAGCAATTAAATGGTAGAACTAGGACCCAAACCTATATAGTTGATCAAATTCTACATTTTGGCCATGGGAAATGAGGTAGGAAATTTATTATAAATAGCAAACAAACAACAGATATAAAGACCCCTGAGGTTAAAAAAGTGAAGAATTCAAATCTGTCTTTAGCCAACTCTTCCACACCTAGCCCCTCACCCCAGATACAGTCTGCCTACTCTTTTCCCTATGCTAAGGATATGAAATTAGTGTTAAACTCATTATCAATTATCTTTCAATAAAATCTTTATAAATTATATTATGCATAGTGACATCTTAACAAATTGCCCATTAAGTGTATCAAGTAGTGACTTTTAATTTCTAGCATTTAACTGATATAATTTAGGCTGAAGAAACCTTCCCAAGACCTCTCAAATTACATGAATATGGTCTCATACTCTGTCCATTTGTAACGTACTATCTGCATACACGCGTTTCCTAGTTTTAGGGCAAAGGGCTTTAAAATTGTACTTTCTAACCCATCACAATTTTAAAGAACCTCAAATTACTTATAAAACAAAATTCTTCCCTGGCTTATTGGTTGCCTGATCTCTATGTGACCTTATTTTATTTTTTTAAATTTTATTTATTCATTTTAGAGAGAGAGAGTAAGCACGAGTGAAGAGACAGGCAGAGGGAGAGGGAGAAGCCAGCTCCCCACAGAGCAAGGAGCCTGATGTGGCACTCGATCCCAGGACCTGGACATCATAACCTGAGCCAAAGGCAGAGGTTTGAACATGGGCCAGCCAGTGGCCCCTATGTGACCTTATTTTAAAAACAGATTGTCTCTGCCTGTTTTATGATTAAAACAGACAAATGATAAAGCTCAGCAAAATAAAAGAAACAAAATCTATATACTTAGTAAGTCATACTAGGAATTCTGTAAAAACCTAAGGAAAATATTTGTACATGTTGTACCAATCATCACATTAAAAAATACCATTTGTAGCCATGTTTTGGGGATTTTTGTTTGTTTGTTTGTTTTAAAGATTTTGACAGAGAGAGAGAGAGAGAGCCAGCAGAGGAAGAGGGAGAAGCAGACTTCCCACTGAGCAGGGGGCCCGATGTGGGGCTTGATCCCAGGACTCCTGAGATCATGACCTGAGCCAAAGGCAGACACTTAACCGACTGAGCCACCCAGAAGCTCTGTGCCATGTTTCATTTCATTATTTCCAGCACAGGTCACTGTGCTATTTTGCCCAGGCCTCTTTGATTCCAATTTAGCATAAAACACTTTGTCATTTAGATTTGCTGTCTAACAAGAACAGACAATAAAGAACCCAGAATATTACAGACAATTTTGAAAATTTTAGAAATTAAATTATTTTTAATGATCCCCTCATTAAATCTTCTGATGCAATCACACTCATAACCTGTAGCCAGGATATGATTTGCTTCAAAATAGGCTGCTGTATATCAAAACATGTTGAAACAATGACTATAAACATTAAAACATATGTATCCGAACACATAATAACACAGGAAGCCAAAGTGGGCTGACTTGCTTAATTTTGTTTACTATTCTAAATTAAAAACAAAAATTTAATCCAGGTACATGTGTGGAAGATTTAGATAA
Source organism: Ailurus styani (assembly GCA_002007465.1). Taxonomy (NCBI): domain Eukaryota; kingdom Metazoa; phylum Chordata; class Mammalia; order Carnivora; family Ailuridae; genus Ailurus; species Ailurus styani. Next base: position 1,961,966 of record LNAC01000284.1, on the reverse strand, counting down.
TTTCCTACAGAGTCACAGAAGACTCAGTAATGAAGGATATGAAATAGGTAGAACAATACTTGTGTATCTGTCATATAATGGCAACTTGGGAGACGAGCCAATTCTATTTTGATATACTAAATATTACAAATTTTGTTTTTTTTACCAGTTCTTCTCTTAAGTTAAGGAATCCTTGAAGTTTTAAAATTTATAAAGCTGAAAATAGAGTTCAATACCACCCAAAATATAAGGTAAAGAAAACATGTTACCACTGTCCTTTTCTTAACAGAATGGAAATTAAATTTTAGATTTGATCACAGATGTTTTAATATCCATAATGCCATCACCAAGTTCTAGTCCTGTCCAATTACAGATACACCAGTATTTAAAGACAAAGAAATTATATTAGAACAGTCATTAATTTGGGTATTGGAACAACGTCAGGTAAGCACAGCAAGTTACACTGCAAGAGTTTCTCTTGCATTTCATTTGATGACTCATTTTATATCCTAACATTGTTTGAAAACTTCTTGGTGTGAGAATTACAGAAGTTTGATGTGGATAATTTATCCACTTCAAATAACAAGCCTGCTCTTAACTGAGAGGCAGGTATAGTAAGAATCTAATAGATTTGGATAAAAACAAAAAGAAAACCATAACTGAAAATTTAAGAATAAACATGATCTTTTGGAAGAATCTGCTTGATAGCTCTTCCTTGATTATGAATACTAGTCCAAATTTAAGTCTGCTATTATACTACACATATTCTTGGATTATAGAGACTCTAAATTGTCTACTTTTCCAATACAAATTTAATTTAAAATGCAGAATTATTCCAAAATGGTTGGAACTATCAGTGTTGTAAGAGCTTTAGAATGTTGTTGGATGACTATGATATTCAAATAATGTACTTATTGTTAATTTAAGAAAATTTATAAGAAATTTACTATGCTAAATGAGATTCCTAGGTGTAATCTAAAATTCAATACAAGAGAAAATACACCAAAAAATTATGTGAAGATTGAGTAAAATTTGGAAATGCAAATCTAGTAAATAAAAGTAACTTTCATTTTACCTGTAATAGGCTTTTTTCAAATTGTACATTATTAAAACCACAAAAGCTTTATTTTTAACTATAATGTATACTGGGCTATAAAACCTTCCCAATAGCTTTTGCATAAACACAGTAAACACATTTTTTTCAGTTAAAAAGCAATTTAATGAATGTTTATGAGAATAATAAATTAACTTATATGTTAATAATTACTGATTAAATAATCATTTATTCAGCGTATATTATTTTCAAAGTTCAAGTGAGAATATTTTAAGTTTGTATAGCTAGGTTAAGGTTTTATAACTTATCAAAGGTTAATTTGTTATAAAAACAGGAAGTCTATTGAATTCAAAGCCAGCTACAATACATTGTGTGGCTATACTTTAAATTACATAAATTTTAGGGAGAGGTTTTGTGGATTTTTTGCCAAACAAATATTCATTTTTTTCAATATTTCTTGCCAGAAGTAATTCAACTGTCTCCACAAATTTTATAACAACAGCAAATGAGTACAATCCAAGCTGCTGACTAGGATTCCTTAGCAATGTGTTCCTCAGCAAGATAATAATTAACTTATTTTATTAAAAGAGAGAGAAAGAGCTCAGTGCCAAATAGATAGCAATTAATAATTAGACCTCAGATGGCTTTTTTAAAACTTTACCAAGTACAGAGCTAAGGATTTATTTACTTTTTAGTTTTCAATTTTGCCAACACCCTGTATGAAATTTCAGAAATGAAAGGAATTATGCAAAAATCTCTCAATAAAAGTTAGTTTTAGGATATTCTAAATTCAAATACAAAAGAAAATCTTCAATGTCATAATAATTCCTGAAATAATCTAAACCCTCTACTAAAGTCCTGAGCCTTACATAGAACAAACAAGGCAGGGATTATACGATATAATGAATAAGACCTTAGATTTTGATTATGCAGGATAGTGACCATTAAGGAAATGAAATGCAAATAGACAACGCAGTAACTGGAAAAATATTTTGGCGTGAATAAATAAAATATTGGCTTATATTCAGTTATACACTTAGTATGTTCTAGACATTGGGTTGAAAGCTTATATGTATTATTTCAATTAATTTCTACAATAACGTTAGGATTCAGGCAATTTCATTATGTTTTTGGAGCCATACATGATACCTCTACTTTCAAAATAAATTTAAAATTTGTAGATATTTATACTATTATTATGTAAATATAATACAGTGTTACTTACCAAAATATTATTTTCATTATATTACATAATTCCATCACCTCAAAAAAAGTTTGTGCATAAAAATAAACACTGAAGAATGTAAAAATTGAGAGTAGACACTATCCTGTCAGGTCATTGTTTATATTCATCCTTAATCAATTTATATTTAACATTCATTTCTCCATTAATTTATATCTGTCTTACTCCGCAAAAAGAATTAAAGAGACAAGTTTAATTTTTTTCCTTCGAGATTTAAATTATGCTACCTGGCATCAACATAATTCTTATTGTTAAATCATGCAAAAGTACAATCTTGAGAGATAGTATTTCTAAAATCGATTTATCTAATAAGTATATTACTGTCTTCAATTCTGCAAGTTTGAGAGAACTGACATTTCCTCATTATTAAATACATGTCCCTTCCCATCAGATTCTTGGTTTTTAAGGGCTTAATAATAATATTTATCAAGAGTTATGCTTGCTGGGGCACCTGGGTGGCTCAGTCAGTTAAGTGCCTGTCTTCAGCTCGGGTTATGATCCCAGGCTCCTGGGTTCAAGCCTGCCTGGGGCTCCCTGCTCACTGGGGTGCCTGTTTCTCCTTCTCCCTTTCCCCACCACAACTTGGGTTTGCCCTCTCTCTCTCTCTCTCTCTCTCTCTCTAATAAAATCTAAAGAAAAAGAGTTATGCTTGCATTTTCAAATTTAATGCTCACACAACCTTAAGAGTTGACATTATTTTTATCACCACTGTCAAGAATATAACTGAAAAAGAGAGAGACAGAGAGAAAACCAAAAACCAAAGAAAGCCTCTAAGACTTCAGAGGTGTTCGATAATATTCTAAGGTCACTTAAACAAGAAGAACCAGGACTTGAGACTGTATTTACCATCCTTGCATCCTGCCATCCTGTGCTTCATGATTTAAAACAAGTTACCTGTCAAACACAGAACAAACATGGCAGAGTAGAAGAACTGGGACACCTGTCTACAGTGGCAAAAATAAAGATTGTCAACCATACCCAGGGGGAGAGGGAAAAACTGGAATATTTAAAAGTAGCTCCAGATTACCACAAAGCCATGTTATTGCCATAATAGACATCTATAATTGCCAGAAGCTTAAAATATGTGTAAAGCTTACTCTTTGAGATTTTAGAGAAATACGTAATATATAAGAAATATTTCTGAAACATGTATAACTTTAGGGAATGAAGTAGAAAGAGTCAGTTGTTTTTTTTCTTTCCTTCTTCCCTCTCTCCACCCTTGTCTGTCTCAGGCTTCCATCTCTCCCTTTCTTGATTTCTTGCTTTTCTTAATTTATACTATAACACTTAGGAGCAACAACATGCTTTACACCCTTTCTTGTGGTGCCAAACTTGTGTGGAGACATGGGGATTATTTCTGTTGACCATACAACATATATGCAAAAATCATCTCTTCTGATATATGATGTCACTTGTTTTGATTTTATGATATTGAGATAGTGAGTGTAATTAAATTATATTATCACATAGGTAAAATACAGACATGGCTTTCAAATTCTGGGATTCATTCACTATAGACTTTGAAGACTTATAGACATACCTTCATTTGGTTTTAAGCCATTAAAAAAAACCCTGTAATATTAGGAATAGGATCTGAAGCATTCGGTTAGTTATTCTTATTCTAAACTCGCTTTCTTAAAGTCTGATTACTAAGTGGCAGCATAATGACACAGTCCAAAGTTTTTTCATTACAACATATGATTGAAGTTGTATTTCAACAAAAACTACTTAACTTTTGTAGATATGGTAATATTTGGTCTAAGTCATTTAGAGAAATAAGTAAAGTCATTCAGTGGAAAATGGAAAGAATTCTGATATAAAAAAAAAACAGCAGATTTAGCTTTTAAATACATTAAACGATTGTTTTGTGACTTTGTGTTCTAGTCCTGACCATGTTTTCTCTGATCAACAGAGCAGTACTGGAGTTTTATAATTACAAAGTATGGAGCACTGGTCTTTTGTAATTACTTCTGAGAACTGGGTAGGAAGTACCTCATTAAACCAGTCAGTGAACAAACATACTCTTTCTAAGTATCAAGATAGTGTTTGTTTTTTATTTTTGTAAAATACTTTCAAAAATTGTCTTAAGAAAAAAGGAGCGAGTCTGCTTCCATACACAACCCCATATCTAAAAGCACCATACAATGGTGCTAATTTAAGTATTTTTTAATCTGAACTATTCATAAAATGTCACATAAATAGATCCACTAGCATCATTAATACCAGGGAAAATTATAATGCACTAAAACTTTCAATAAAAACAAGGGTTTTCAGGGCACCTGGGTGGCTCAGTCAGTTAAGCATCTTCCTTCAGCTCAGGTCATGATCCCAGAGTTTTGGGATGAAGCCCTACATTGGGCTCCCTGCTCAACAGGGAATTGCTTCTCCCACTCCCTCTCCCTTTGCCCTTCCCTGATGTTTGTGCACTCTCACTCTCTCTTGCTTGCTCTCTCTATCAAATAAATACATAAAATATTTTTAAAAGGTTTTTTCCCTCTTTTTTCCTATCTTTCCAACCTCACTGCCACATCAGAAATAAGATTATACTAGTGTGCCTATGTATATATCACACACACATAAAACATACCATGAATATTTTATCTCTAAAAAAGTACTGAACCCCCCTTTCTTTAAAAGATTTTATTTATTTGTCAGAGAAAGAGAGAGAGCACAAGCAGGGGGAGAACCAGGCTCTCCGCTGAGCAAGGAGCCTGATGAGGGACTCCATCCTAGGACCCTGGGATCATAACCTGAGCCAAAGGCAGGCGTTTAACTTACTGAGCCACCCAGGCATCCTGAATCCCTTTTTTATGCACATTGCTGTATTATTGCATGAGGAACCACATATTTTTGATGCTCTTAGCTAAAAGCATATTTTAATTTTAGGGCATAAGAAATTAAATTTTAATTTTGCCATCTTAAACTTCTACTGCTTAAAGTAGAGTAAATGCTGTTTATTATTAGCTAGAAGAAAAAATAATTCTTTTGAATGTGGCTATCATAGGGATTGAATTAATGCTATCAGTAAAAAAGAAGAGACTAGAATGGATTAAACTATAGTTCAGCAAATCTGCAAAACATGTAAATTGCTTCATGTGAAGTTGGTTTCCAAATACAGTGTGTATCAGCATTTACTTTACCTAAACTAGAAGATTTCTTATTGACCATCCAATTGTCCATTTGTTGAATATTGATTGGGAAATCATCAATACCTATAGATATTTCCTCACTAAACCCCCAACTCAACATTGTAAATTTAATTATTTTGTAAATTAAGTAAATAGTATGAAGTTTTATTTAAATAAATCTACTCCTTCCTAACCTGTGGGAAACATCCTGCTCAAAGGTACAAACACCTAACAGTTGTTTCCTCCCTCTCATCTTCCTCTGGACTCTTCTAAGAGGCCTACCTTTGTAAGAATATTTTGTGAACTTAAGTGGTGGTTGGTTAAGTTACAAACTGGCCAAACAGGGTACCTGGGTGGCTCAGTGGGTTAAAGCCTCTGCTTTCGGCTCAGGTCATGATTTCAGGGTCCTGGGATCAAGGCCCACATAGGGCTCTCTGCTCAGCAGAGAACCTGCTTCCTCCTCTCTCTCTGCCTGCCTCTCTGCCTACTTGTGATCTCTTTCTTTCTCTGTGTCAAATAAATAAATAAATAAATAAATAAATAAAATCTTAAAAAAAAAAACTGGCCAAACAATACACAATTAATATTAAAATATAAATCTTATTGGATGAATAGATAGGAAAATGGTTCATTTGTAGGTAATTACAAAATCATTCAGATTCCTAGATCATTAAAATTATAAGGACAAAAATGTAAATAAGGAAAATTTAAAAACCAGTTAATACTTACAGATACATCTTACCATATAACAGTGAGTACTAGGAATGTGCTGTCTGTTACTCCTTTTATAAAAAACAGCAATAGCATTTGTGGATTTTTATGTGAAATTTCACCATGTGAAAAAAGGCAAAAATATATGCATTCATCTGTAATTTCACTGCATACAAATTTAACTCCTGTAAGACATGAGGCTGATATGTGGTACAGACCTAGACAATGGCTCAGCCTCAATGTTTCAGAGGGATTTATATGATTTCTAGTTGTCATGAAGTATACTGTAATTTTTTTTATTATTGCTTTTGTGAAAGTGGCTCTAAAAAGAAAGCCAAATGCTTTTATTGCATTTATAAAATACATTTCATACTAGAGAGCTATTCAGCAATTGGGGAATATGTGAGGGTCTCAGGATGGGCTTTACTAAGTTTCAGACAGTCACAGGGAAATCTAAGTGAATCCATTATGACATATAAAATAATATTCTGTCTTGAAGTTTAAAGAATTAAAGAACTCTCCCATAAAATAAGCTGCTAAAATACAAAACTAAAATAAACTTAAAGCCTTTCCTGTAAGGTTTAAGCTTAAGGGAACTAGCACAAGTTAGACCTGGAGAACTGAGTTGGCTCTCTCTTGCAGTAACAACCTATGGACGAAGGCATACATCTGAAAGCCATGTGCCTTCCATTGATTCTGCTACACGGTATAGGGATTTTCTCATCGAACACTTCATGGAGACTAAATTAACACACAGTAGTATTTACACTAAAACTAATGAGATCTCCTCCTTCTTGGCCACAGATTATTTTTCTACTCATTTTAGGAGATAACTTAATTCACAATTAGGTTCTCTTTTTGCTCTCTCTATCTCAGATGCAGAGAATCCCACCCAAATTTATTTTTTTTATTTTTTATTTTTTAAAAGATTTTATTTATTTATTTGACACACAGAGAGAGAGAGAGAGAGATCACAAGTAGGCAGAGAGGCAGGCAGAGAGAAAGGAGGAAGCAGGCTCCCTGCTGAGCAGAGAGCCCGATGTGGGCCTCAGTCCCAGGACCCTGAAATCATGACCTGAACCGAAGGCAGAGGCTTTAACCCACTGAGCCACCCAGGTGCCCCCCAAATTTATTTTTGAACTCTGATTTAGTAGTTACTGCACAAGTAAGAAGAGATGCACTTTTCTCTTTAGTCATTCAGCTGCATGTTCCCAGTCCAGATCGGTGTTTATTGAGAATCATGATTAGCGGTTGTGATACACAAAGAAGTCAATTGGTTCTCTGCCATTTTCAACCCAGCTGTATCACTATATTACCTCGCTTTCTCGTGTCAGCCCCAGAAGATTGTTGATGGACCAGTTAAACACTTTCAGCTGTGACCATGCTATACAACCTTATCTAGTCCACGCTTCATTTTTCTTCACTATGTGAATGTGTATCAATAAATATATTACCAATTTTCCCCAAATATCTGGGATAATCCACAGAACACAGAGACCAGCTAAAGTGGAAATTAAAAAGTTAAAGAAAGGATACTTTGTGTCCTCTGCCTAGAAGATATACTAAGTTTGGGTAGGGGATTCTGCATATATCCCTTTGTTAAATTTACTCATGGGCCTATAAATAAGATGATGAGGGGAAATATGCCAGGTTTTTAATAATTGTGTCCTATTCTAGATAAACCACTAATTCATTGCTTTGTACATATGACCAAATGGTTTCATAACGTAAATATTCCCTGGGGAATATAAGTCAAACTTGCTTTGTTTTAACTCATAATCTACTGGTAAGGATTTTGAGTATTTGGCCTATAAATTCTGTTACAAAAGTTTCTGAATGTCTTATGTAACTTGAATTTTTAATCATCCATAATTTCACCAATCCAATTTACATAACTGGCCCCTTCCACAGACGACATTTTAGTCCCCTATATCACTGGAAGACTGAACAAGCAGAATTCAAGTACCAGAAACAATGTTGCTCGGTTTCCCATTGCCCTTTTAGAACATATCTAGAGAGGATCCCCAAGTCTGGAAGAAGACTTCTTCTGATTATTGGTAATTCTAAAAGTCCTATAATCAACTTGAGTCACATGTCTTAAATAATTAGACCATATCATCTCATATTGTGATCAAAACTCTACCCTTGATTTAAAATTTCATCTTCCTGCTCTCCACCAGCTCAGGTTTGTTATTAAAAAAAGAGTGTACTCTGTTTTCTTTCTTTCGTGCACTAATGATGCTTACCTATAAATTGAAGATAATAATGGTCCCTACTTCAGTACTATGGTTATTATGAAGATTAATGTGATAGTACATAAAAAATGCTTAGAAAAATATCTAGCCCATATTACTAACAATGGGAAACTATAAAGAAGTAGAAATCATCCATAATTCCATTGACCCAATTTATATAATTGGCCCCTAGAGGCTGGAGTAAATAACACTGGAGAGCTGTGAATCTTTCTGGGTCAAAGGAAGGTGCATCAGAACAACGGGGAGGGGGGGTTTGGGCAGGTAAAGCATTTCTTGGCCGGGAGAAATAACTCACTCCCACCAGTCCAGCGCAGACCAGAGAGCTACAGATTTGACTAGGCTTGAACTCAAGTAGCTTAAGAAAAACATGTACTTACTTACTCTTTTGTTTCACTAGAAAATATACATAATATAAATTAGTTTTGCCTTTTGGATAGTTTTCAGATCAGTAGGAATTTGTGTTACCTTTCTACTACTGCATTCCTATTTCTCAAGAGTCACTATAAACATTCGTGTATTCTCTAGATGGGAAGGACTAGGCAGGCAGCTACTTTGTATTTTTTTGAAGAGCCGATTATAGACACTGTTTCTAGGTCTCTGGCAAATATTGTGTGTATGTATTTATAACTGTTATCTATCTATAAATATAGAGAGATATAGATATTACATAAATATATAAACACTCATATATTTTTCTGCTCCCAGCTCTGGAAACACAGGTCAATCCCAACACAGATACTCCTTCTGCTCATTTATTAGATGCTGAGCAAACCCATCTCTTACTTTCAGGTTTCCTCAGGTGAGTCACCATGCCTATCATGTCCCCCATACTGCAGCAGTCACATTAAGTTCTCCACGTGGTTCCATTGAAGCCCTAATCACTAGGCTTACAATGGAACTTAAAATAAATTTCTCCAGAGGTGTCTGGGTGTCTCAGTCAGTTAAGCGTTTGCCTTTGGCTCAGGTCATGATCTTAGAGTCCTGGGATCGAGCCCTGGGCTGGGCTCTCTGCTCAGTAAGGAGTCTGTTTCTCCCTCTCCCTCTGCTCATACTTTCTCTTTCTCTCTGCCACTCTCTCAAATAAATATAATCTTAAAAAAAGTAAATTTCTCCAAAATTTATATTCACAAAATCTTCTCCCAGTCCCATCCTCCAAATCTTTTATATACCAGATGTAAGAGGCTCAACAACACTAACATGTTTTTAATTATTTCCTTTGAAATATTGGTGTTGGGCAGTTCATACTGAAATATACATTCTTGTATATGTTAGAGCCTGAGTTAAAAATTTCAATTTATCATCTCGATTAGCTAGCTATATCTTCCAGACTACTCTAACTACCCACATACACTTATACATTAAAGACTCAGGATGTGAGGTAGGACTGCCTAGGTATAAATCCTGATTGTTTCATTTGACTATCTGGTCGTCTTTGTGCCAGATACTTACTCGTTTCCTGCCTTAGTTACCTCTCCTATAAACTGAAGATAATAATGGTCTCTGCCCAACGATGTGATTATTATGAAGATTAATGTGACAATACATTTAAAAAAAACCACTTAGAAAAATATTTATCCCATATTACTAACATGATATCTTTAGAAGTAACAATACAATCATTATTATAGATAAATATTATAAATGTCTACTTTATAACTTGTTTGTGTTATGAGGATTTTCACATGTTATTAATATTCTTCTTTTTTTAAAAGATTTTATTTATTTATTTGACACAGAGAGAGCACAAGTAGGGGGAGCAGCAGGCAGAGGGAGAAGCAGGCTCCCCATTGAGCGGCAGCCTGATGTGGGGCTTGTTCCCAGGAGTCTGGGATCATGACCTGAGCTGAAGGCAGATGCTTAACTGATTGAGCCATTCAGGCGCCCCTCAGTATTCTTCTTTACATTGTAATTGCATAGTATTCAGCCATACAAATAGCATCATTTTCAATATTAAACCGGACATACAAATTATTTCCAAAATCTATCACATCATTGATGATCTTTATGTTTATCATCTGTTTTTCCCTCTTTATAATATACTGGTTGAACTGGAATTACTGGATCAAAATGTGATGAAGTGATTTAATATACACTGACAATTTACACTGCTAAAAATTAATATCACATTGATACACATATGCCTCAAATACAATGTATTTTTAAGACTACCTTAAAATTTTAGTCAATTATCTACTATCAGACATTGATTTAAGTATAACAGCATCCATGGAAGGTAGTGAATAATAGACAGAGGATGTTCTCTTGTCTCCTTACAGAGTGTGCAAAAAGATTTCTGGAAAATTATTTGAACCTGGGAAGCAAAGATCATTAAGTGTTGGATGAGGAGAAATCCAATATATGTTAAGAATCAGAGAGTTCCAGTGACAGAACTACACTGACCATTTTTTTTTAAGATTTATTTATTTATTTTAGAGAGAGTGTATGCACGCAAGAGAGAGCAGGGAGACGGGGAAGAGGGAGAGGGAGTCTTCAGCAGATTCCATGCTGAGCTGGGAGCTCCATGCAGGGCTCAAGCTCACAGCCCTGAGATGAGGACCTGAGTGGAAATCAAGAGTCGGATGCCTAAGTTACTGCGCCATCCACATGCTCCTGACCATTCTTTTTTAATAGAAAAATAAAACGAAGTAAGAATGAGCAGTAGTGGCTGTCTATTGTGGTGGTTCATTATGAGATACTTAGAGTGAGCTGCTTTAATTATGTAAATGCATCTAGTGGATGAGTGTTAATAAACTTCTATTTAAATAAAATAAATCAAATTTCTGTTTCTCCTTAGCATATTATATTTTAATTAAATTCTTGAGCACAGTCAGTAACTGTGAAGTTATACAGTTGACCAAATCAATCACTAAGGAGTGTAAATCTGCTAGATACTAGTCTAACACAAAGCATACAGTAATTAGTCAGTTTTGATAATAGAAGTTTCACATCTGTCATAAGAGGAAACCCTGGTTCTCATTTCCAGCATTCTACATTGGTATTATTATAAAGAGTATGGCCAATTTTATCAAGGTCCCACAAACTCCAATACCTGGCTTAAATTATCTTCTGTCTTAAGTAATAAGAACATTAATGTTTCTCTTAAAAATTTTTACTTAAAATGTTCTATTTTGGTAAAGTCATTTCCTGTGACAATATCTAACCTTTTGTGCCTCTCTTTCTCCCTCCTTCTAGGTCTCTCTCTCTCTCTCTCTTTCTACTCACAGATGTATGTAACTCAAAAAAAAAAAAAATTTCACCCACCACCAACAAACAGCCATTGGACCAACCTTATAAAGTAATGGCAATTTTCCTAATTTCAGGAGTGCAATCTGATTCGTTGTATTTTTCATTTTTTGAATCCTTTTTAAATCACCTGCATTTCCATAACTCACATCAATGACTTCAGCCTGAAAAAGAAGAGAAAAAGAAAAATAAAGTCTTACAGGAAGAAGTACAGCAAACTGTCCATTTAGTATGACAAAATCATTCACAGTAATTTGAAATAGTCAAAAAAGAACTATTTCTACTCTTACCCTGACCCAATCACCACAGACATGATCTTTCTATTTCTAATAGGGTACAACAATTCCTCTGGTCACTTAAAAAGATGGTTAAAGTCACAAACTGAGGGGTGCTAGAGGGATAGTAGGTGGGGGATGGGGTAACTGGGTGATGGGCATTAAGGAGGGCCGTTGATGTAATGAGCACTGGGTGTTATATGCAATTGATGAATCACTAAATTCTACCCCTAAAACTAATAATAGTTATATGTTAACTAAATTAAATTTAAATAAAAATTTTTTTAAAAAAAGTTTTAGATTCATTTTTCCTTTGCCTTTTCCCTTCTAAACAAGTTACAAACCCAATTTATTCCTTTAACAGATGATCGAGTTTGTTCTATTATATATTTATGTTTCTGGAATTTGAACCATTTTACAAAATACAAGATTAATTCCTTAAGGTTCAACAATAATCGTACCATTCTTAGACTTAGACTTACAAACAGTTCAAAGGCTCTCAATTTTTATCCAAATTAAGTGAAGTCCATCCTACACAGCTGTTCAGGTGGCACATATATTCAGTGTGAATGACAACCCTTGGGGTATGCAGGATACAACCTGTATGACCAACCATATGGACGAGTCCAGCAGTCAAGGATTTTAGAACATGAGACCAGACTACGATTTCTGTCAAATAGTCACTACCCTCCTGACAGCTATCTTTTATTTTACATCAAATATTTCTTATTTTTAGAAGTTCCCTTTTATTAATGTTAAAATTTTACACCTTTCTGGAGATTCTAATGAGAGTCCTCTGATGTAGTTGCCCCTTTCCTTCTCCTCAAAAAGTACCACATGAAGGTTCTATCAAACACCTATTCCTATGATCCAAGGTGATTCTTTTTAGGTTTAGTTCCCATAATTTCTATCACTAACATAGTAATCGTTGGGGTGCCTGGGTGGCTTAGTCGGTTAATTGCCTGACCCTTATTTTCGGCTCTGGTCATGATCTCAGGTTCGTGAGACTGAGCCCCACCCCTCACTCCGTGATTAGTGGGGAGTCTGCTTGAAGATTCTCTCCCTCTGCCTCTCCCCCCACTCTCAAAAACAAATAAGTCTTTACAAAAACAGTAATTGTCATGCTTTCCAATAAATTTTCCAGTAAATGCCATGCTTTTCATAATTTCCATTATAATAAATAATGTGCTGTTTAAAACTACAGCATTATATACATTGAGACATTAAGGAGTTAGTGACAGCAAATAGTAAAAGAATACACATGGAAAATCTAGACCTCTAACTTCCCACCTTTCTCAGCTGGAGCTAATTTCTTCTGCCAGTTTCATGCAAAGAGCTTCCATAGAAGACTCATATGAAGGGAGAATTCTGTTTTTAGAAGCACAAGTGAATACCACCAAGATACTGGCAAGTCTGTTAGAGGAAATATTTCTGGCATGAAATATTTCCTTAACTATTTTATTCAACTGCATCTATCAAATCTTTATTGATACAGTGAACCCCTTTTCAAATGTTATCTTCTGATGAACTGTATTTCCCTGTTTCCCAAGTATAAGTGACCTTCTCTATTTTGAATCACACAGTGATTAGTTTCTCTTAAGGACCTCAATGGACTCATCTCTTTATACATATATATATATATATAAATTTTCCTCAATGAAGGTCCATCATTCAGCTTTTTAACCCTCACTCAGATGTCCAGCATACATTGTTGGCTTATTGGTCTTAAATTCAAATGATTATAGTTCATATGGTATCTCTGAAGAGTTAAGCTGTACTTTCAAGTAGATTTCCTAAGAAAACTTTCTTGTTAAAAACACTTCTGTTAGAATGGTTTTGGATAATAATTTTGTTCCTATTAAAATGTGATTAAAGCAGGACTTATTAATATAATTTTGAGTTTGCTAATACGATTGCAGTATAAATAACTGTAGATTTATGATTTTAAAAGACTGATTAAATAAATTATTACATAATATTAATAATCATCACACTGAAAAAAATGAGAGAATTCATATCCATTTACATATTTAAGCTACCTACTAATTATGTGTGATTCACTGATATCATCTTAAAACAGGGATATTACTCAATTGGTTATATTAATGAACATATTTTTCATATTTAGGAGAGGCTGGAGGAAGATAATGCTGTTTCAAGATGGTGTGGGCTAGACTTCCACTTTTTGTTTGTATATAAACCAGAAAGGTGTGAGAGTAACAAAAATACCACGTTACATTATTAGAAAATAGAAATAGCTTGCCTCAATAATGGCAATTTCAATTAAAGAACTCTTCAGTGATCTTTCTTTAAATAGCATATCAATAGGTTCAAGCATTTTAACACATAAGAAGACTTTTTTTTTCTTTTTTCCCATAAATGGTCCTCAACACAGCATCATTATAACAATTTATTTTGGCTTCTGCATTAAAAATCAATAATTACAGAAGTCAGTGTTCTCATGGTTTGACAGTTAATCATAAAAATGTATCTTTTTGCCTTCAAAAGATGTCTTTGAATCAGGTTCTTCCTGGAAGTCTTTCCTATTTACCTTTAAGCAAACTGAAAAATCACAGCTGCAAGAAAGCACATTGAATTTTTCTGAGACACAAATCAATCAATATACAATGATATGATAAAATGTCAAGCCATTTCTTTCCACACATTCTTGTTTCTACAATGAACCTTTATTATTGTATGTATTCTGTCACACTAGAAAATCATCCAGTCAGCCAGTTGAGGTACAATGTTTAATTTATGTCCAAATACCAAGGTTTAAGTTACATCTGACTTGTCCCTTTAGAAAATATCAAATGAGCAGAAACCTATATACTTGTTGAACTATTCATTTATATGCAACGGTTTTTCCACTGAGGACTTTCCTGCCACATAGGAGGAGGTAACTGAGAAGTGCAAAGTAAAATGGAACTAGTTCTGTTTTTATTACTATTATTATTATTGTTAAACTTGGGAGAGATATAAAAAAGTCTACACATTAATTTTTATTTAAATTCTCTACATTAATTTATGATTAAGAACAAAAAATATAAAACAACAGCAACATCAGTAACAAAAAACCAAATATTTTATACTTCATTAAAGATTTTAAAGTACTGAAATGACGGCAGAGAGTGGTAGCAGCTAAGAGAGAAAGTAGCACAGTTTAGAAATAAACACTATGTATTAAAATACAATTATATTTTGTGCCAAAATATGTGATTAGAAGGAATCATAAACCAGATAATTAGCAATAACGAAAACTCAAAACATTAAAAAGCGATATTCTATCAGTGGTTTTACGCTTCTACACAAAAATGGTGAGAATATCCTGAGCAGAAGCAACAGAAAGGAGTAACTAAGAGAAGTGAATAGAATTGTTATTTTCTGTAGTCAGCCAAATAAAATAAATAGAACAATCATGGCAACAACTAGGTCAGAGAAGACTATTCAGGGCCATCCGCCGGTAGGTGGCCTGGGTCCCACGGGGACAAACAATCCGGTGCCATGTTTCTCTTCTATCTTGAGGTAGTGAAAATTATTCATGCTTATGAAATGATGTATGCTTTCAAATTTTTCAGACTTGACATTTTCAACCAAATCAATCACTCTGGATCCTCTTAGCTCTTCTCTAATAGATTCTGAATATACAGAATGTTTGAAAAGCATTGCTGCTTTGACTAAAACAGTAATTTTCTACTCAGAGCAGAAATGGTAAACCCAAGCATACTGACAAAATACAGTGTCGGGCGCCTGGATGGCTCAGTGGGTTAAAGCCTCTGCTTTCGGCTCAGGTCATGATCTCAGCGTCCTGGGATCGAGGCCAGCATCGGGCTCTCTGCTCAGCAGGGAGCCTGCTTCCTCCTCTCCCTGTCTCTCTGCCTGCCTCTCTGCCTATTTGTAATCTCTCTCTCTGTGTCAAATAAATAAATAAATAAAATCTTTAAAAAATAAAAATAAAAAAACAAAAAAAAACAAAATACAGTGTCATCAGAAGTACTACTCACCTAAATACAAGCTTTACCTCAGAAATTTACTACTATCTTACCTAATCTAGCTTTGAATCCTCTTCAAATTAGTGTTCATGTCTATTAAAAACTTGTAAAATCAAAAAGTCCTCCCATGTTTACCTCTGTCTTTTCTAGAAAGCATTAATATGTTAATATTTATGAAGATTTCAAAATTCAGAGACTGCTAAAATATTAGTACTTCTTTTTCAAGTTCACTCAATGGCTTTCCATCACACGGGTATTATCATGAAAACCACATTGTACCAGAGCATGAAAAGCAATGCTGCTTCCTCCCACTGCTGTGACATCACCAATCAGTTATCACTTTTTCAAACTCCTTTTCAGGATGGTAATCTAGTTAATGAAGACCAACTGGGGGTTGGCCTAAGTAGGGAACTATATAAAACATTTTACTATTTTAATGTTAAATAACTATTAATATTTAAAAACTATTAATTAAACAACATTTAGCTATTTAAAATCTTTAATAACTAGAACACAAATACTAAACGGTTCAAATGCACTCCTAACCAATCAGAAGGGATACCAGCTAGTGTGCTGAACTAGTACATCCCAACTGAATTCAGCCCTAAGCGTGAGACATGTAATTCATTTTGCTATTGTTGGTGAAAAAGATAAAATAAAGAGGCAGCTTCAATTTTATCAATTTTTTCTTTTACCGTAATATATACACTTGCTGAAGGAAGTATTTGCTACAATGATATACTTAAATGCAAGCTTTACTGACATGATGACCACATTTCTATGGCAGAAATAACAAAGATAAGCCAGGGTAGTAGTTAGTTGTCTTGACATATAGTAATTATTTTAAAAATTTGCAAAATGATTTATAATCTAATATGTAATGCACACCCATCTAAAGGATGAAAAAATTGAGTTAAAACTATTATAATATAGACATTTAACAAAAGTGAAGCACAATTTTGTTGGGTTTACATCTCTATGTTTTAAGTCTATAATCTCCAAAGCCAATAGACAGAATTACATAAGTTAAGGATAAGGTACTAGAATAAGAAAAAATAGACTTGTCAGGAAGAAAAAAATAAGTTCTCTCAACTTTAATAAATATTCTATTACAAAATATTTAGGTATTTGTATTATTTGGCCAACAATTCAAAAATAACCGTGAGACAAAGTATCTTTCCTTTCTGCTATTTTTATTAAAGTCATTTTGAAAGCTAAAAACATGTCTTTTAAAAGAGAGATTATATGAAAAATATGTAGAGAATTAGAAGAAAAACCAGGAGAAAACATAATTACGGAAGTCCAAGGAAGAGTGTATTAAAGAGGGAATTGCTTCATTTTCCAACATTAAGTGTCAGGTTATATTCTAGTTTCTGAAGGTACGGAGAAAAATGAGTTACAAAGGGTGCCTTCATGCTCTGGTGACTTTCTCTTGCTAGAAGGTCAACAATAGGGGCCCCTGGGTGGCTCAGTCGGTTAAGCAGCTGCCTTCGGCTCAGGTCATGATCCTGGGGTCCTGGGATCGAGTTCTGCATTGGGCTCCCTGCTCAGTGGGGAGTCTGCTTCCCCCTCTGCCTGCTGCTCTACCTATTTGTGCTCCCTATCTCTCTGTCAAATAAATAAAAAAATCTTTAAAAAAAACAATAAAAAGGTAAACAAAGATACTCACAAGTCAGAAGACTTCAGTTATGAAATGCCCTAACAACAATAAGGAAGGGGTAATGCAATAGAGAGTGATAAGGAATTATTTTAATAAAGATGTCAGGTTAGGCATTGCTGTAGAGACCACATCCAATCGATAAGAAGCCATGCACTGACCTGGGGAAAAACTTTTTGGCAGAGGTTAAGAACAAATGAAGAGCTCTATCAAATGAAATAAAGACATTGAATATGTTAAGGAGTAAAACATCGCAACATTGAAATAGGAAGTTACTAATTTTCTTCTTATGGGGTTGAGATTAGATAAGGGTGGGATTTCAGGAAATTTATCACTGAAGGAAAGAACAATAGGTGATACACAACAGTCAGGAGCAAGAGTTAGCTCGTACATGTGCAGCTGAGAGAGGGGAGAGTACGTTGGTTGGTTGGTTGGTCTGCTTTTACCAAAAGGAGACTTAAAAAATATTTATAAACTGAAAAGAAGATTTGGCCAATTTGGTTGACAAATCCTAGAAACAAAAGTAGTATAGAGAAACTGGATCTAGATTCTTCTTTCTCATCATGAGAAGAGAGACTGTAAATGAATGTAAAAGAGGTTAATCCTACTCCACTGACATTTCCATGAATGTCAGCAATAATTGGTATGAGAGTTTCTGCAACTTTATCACTTTCCACATGTTTAACTTATTTACTCTGTTTCCCTGTAGTAAACTAGGAATAAGATTCTTGAAATGAAATAAAAAAATAACAGCAGCAGCATTGGCCGATTGCTTTGGAGATAAGTAACCTGGAATGTCTCAAACATGTCTCCTAGCATCAGGGTACAGAGCAATCGGGACACAGGGTCACTGTGTTGAGAGTCCAGGCAGGAAGCTGGTGGACCAGGCTCAGTTGCTCCAGAAAGAGGATGGAAAATCAGTTGATATTTTTGCAAAATGCTCCAAGTATCCCAGAAGGGGTTATATCTGACAGATAATTTGAGGGAATTCTTGGAAAGAATTTACCTCTTGATCTTCCATCAGTTCTGTGTGAAAGGTAAAGTTTATCTAAGGAACTTCCCCTTTCAGCTGGAAACCAGAAGGAAGTTCTCTGACCCTTACAATATTGTCATTGACTTTTGAGTGGTCTCTGTGGTATTGTTCTTGTCTCTGTGTACCCTACCCGAATATTGTGGTCATGGTGTAATGGGAAAACCAGTTTCTTGCTGCATACTGAATGCAGGGATGTTGTAGGTTAGTAAAATGTATCTCGGTGTGTGGGGGGCGGGGGGAGGGAACTCCCTGATGTTTAGCATTTTCAATACAATTTTTTGTGGTTTAAATATCAGATCAGAATTAGGAAAGATTCACAGTATTGACTTCCACTCGCCAGAACAAGCTGACTTGAACCATTCCAGCACACCATTGAGGCACTTGAACCTGGCGTTTTAAATGGTGGTGCAATATATTACACAGGGCTTTCCTAGGGGGCTGAAAAAAAGAAGCAGGTATGCATTAGAGGTATGGGCTGCAGCTGGTGCCTAGGTCCTGGCGAAGTAGAAAGAGTAAAGAAGTAGAAGGAAGCAACAAGTGGGTAACAGCAAGAGAGAAAGGAGCACAAGAGTTCACAGAAAATCCCCAGCTCTTAGAAAGTTGGAAATTGAAGGGCTTTTGAGAGAGAAAGGACGGGAGGGTTGGGAGAAAGATTGAAGTGGACACAGGTTTATGACATTATATAGGGAGAAAAGAAAATTGATACTTAGCCATTTATTTCCTCTGTGCTAGACATTTTACTAAGGAGATCATATCCGTTGTATTCAGTCTACCTTCAGAACATTCATATTCGGGAGGTACTTCTGCCTATTTTATAGATGAGGAAACTAGAGCTTAGAATATTTAAATATCTTGCTAGTGCTCACAGTAGTTTCGAGCCATGCAGTCTGCAATTGCTTACCTAACTGACTTGTTTCTCCTTAGACTGCCAGCTGCATGTGGACAGTGTCTAGAGCTTTCTTATTGATCATTTTGTCCCCTGTAAATGGCACTTAAGAGGCACCCAGTATGTATTTGCTGAATGCCGAACGTTTCTTGTTATATTAGTGAGACAGGAAAAACAAATTAATAATCACAGGGCACTTTATTTAATAAACGGTACTCAACTTACTAAGGTAAGGATATTGAAGGAGTTGCAAATTCATTCAAGAGAATTCTTCCTGTAGGCCATGAAAATAATATGACAGAATTCTGCTTCTTTTAAAATCAATTACATTAGTGTATTGAAATAGTACATAAACCTAAGGATCAGCTTTTCCATAGATCTTTCTAGCTCTGAAAAAACTGAATCTGCAGCACCTACTGAAATGAGGTAAATTTTACCCATAAGGTATATATTTAAATACTAGTACTTTATGGAGATTAAAATATAAATTAAATTTGCTAAGAATGTTACATTATCACTTAACTTGGCAAGTGGCCATGCTTTAAATCATGCCAAAACTAAAAATAAAAATGCCGACCTAGAATTTTCTGACAGATGACACTTAATTATGATGATTTGGAATCCTTAGAAATAACATAAGTCAAATTAGAACTTTGTAGTCACTTTCTCACTAAAAATGCCATATTTGTTTTAATAAAGAGGGAAAGAAAATTCATTGCACTTTAACCACTTAGCTGAATTCAGCCATCTTTGTTTAAATGGGCTTTTGTTCTCTTTCCCAGGTAGAAGATATAACCTCTCACATAAATGATTTAACTCTAGACAACATGTTGTGATAGGTCACTTCTGTATTTATAAATACGTCTGTCTAAATTTTAAATATAGGAAAAATATGTACTTTAAATATGTGGAAATTAACCTCCTGGTTATTATGGTCAAATAAAAAAGCAGCAATTATGGAACTGTTTTGCTAACTAAGTTGGTTCATGCACAAAGCTCACAAAACCAGAAAGAGAAGCTCATATGGGACCAAGAAATTTTATGCAGATTTTTAAAAGGTAACAACATTATATACAAGTGTGCCCACAGCCGTTTATCTCACAATTGTGCACTGTTGACCAAAGAATGGATTCCACAAATGAAAAAGAAGGGAGACAAATAAAATGCAAAGTCATTTTCAACATTGAGAAACTGCTTGTACCAAACTCACATTTTTCTGTTGGTGAGACAGTAGCTTCATCTGCTTACCCAAACAACAAAAGTTTAAATAATGCAATTCCGTTCTACTCCCTTTATTTAGCTTTCTGATATTTTTTTATCTATAACAGGAAGCATTCACAGCCAAAGGTATACAGCTCTGCCTTTTGCCATAACACTCGATAAGTTTGCTTTTGTTTGAGCATATTAAAAAAGAAAGACAAAGTTTTCCCAACTATGAGAAAAAAGACATAAATTCTCCAAGGACTCCGGGCAGTGGTTATATTTTTTCTCTTTAAGACTACTTGATACAATTTGACACAGTGTTTAGATTTCATGTGTAACACTATGGCTTGATATTTTACAAAGGGAAGACAAGCATTGCTCTTCAGGCCCATGTTGCTGTGATTTGTCATTCTGCATTCAAAATATTTACTACTGCTTTCTTTGAACTTTTAGTTCTAAATTAAAAATCTGATCAGATATTATATGTATTTTATTATTTATTCATATATAACAAGGCATTTCCTCCCTTATGATTAATATTTGTCATGTTAAACAGAAGACAGGAGGATTACAGACAATATGATAAAAAATTTGTACTTCCAAATCATGTTGTATAGTTCTCATATTTTAATCTCTCCCATTTAAATGTGTCTATTTTATATCACATGACAACAACAGCTAACACTTTCAGAGTGCTAAGTGCACTCAATGCACTCTATGCACTCTACATGGTTTGCAACATCTCATACCCACAACAACTAGTTGAGGTACTGTAATTTTCCCCGCTATACAGATGAGAACACTGAGGCTTAGAGAACTAAACTGACCAACCCACAGCTGTGCAGATAATAAGGCAGGATGCAACTCTAGGCTCTCTAAGGACTGGAACGGTGATAAACGTGTTGATGCACGGCTATCTTATGCACTGCCAGTGAGTTGCTGAAAATAAGTTTCTCCATAAAATTGCATTCTTTTTTTTTTACTTTCAGACACAAAATAATACTGAACAGAAGGAAAATTCCCAAATCTATGAAATGTATTTAAGTGAAAACAAATTCTCTGCTCAAAAATATAAACATAGTAGACTCAAATCTCGCCAAACTCTATTGAATATTAATTGTTCCCTTTGCTTTTCTGCATCTATGTGGGTTTCACAAGGACAAAAGAAATAATTGCACAGGAATTACATAAGGCCGTATATCCTATTTATGAAACTGACTAGACATTGTCAGCACTCACTACCAATGTCTTTAACAGTATGATGATATTATAGTTGATATTTATCTTTTAATAAAAATATAAATCACTGTTTATTCCCTGAAGCTAACCTCACTCATGTTAAATTATTTATGTATCCATTTTAATATGTATTTTGCATCTGACAGGACAACTCTCCTTAGGACCCTTCTACTGACCCACCTGTCATTATGATGGGGTAAACAATGTCACCTTTCTAGCACACAATGAATTACAAAGAAGTTGCAAAGTACACCATCCATCATGCTGGCACTAAGTAGGTTTTCAAAGTAGATCTCAGATATCACAAATGCTGTTTAGACTGTTACCAGAAAGCAAAAATTGGAAGCTTGTACAAAGTGGTCATATGATGAATGGACATGACAGCTCTTCAAAGAAAAGGGGCACTCCTCTTCTACAAATAACCTTGTCAAAAGCAAAAGAAGTGGGGAGCTTTGCAGGCAGTCAGACTAGAATAATTTAAGAACTTGTTAATGGCTCAGCCTGATAGAAATTCATGCAAATACAATGTACTCAAAATCAAAAAGTAGGTATGCCTGAATCATCAGCAACAACATCTCAAGCTTGATTTTAATTAACAGTGGTCTGAAGAGATACAGAAAATCACCCCACTCTATTAATTAGAATATGTTTCAACAATATATCAGTCTAAAACATGTATATAAAATATATGCAAATATTCTATATGCATATAAAATAGTCACCTAGAAATTACTTTGCTTTTGCAAATCATAATGCTAATATCTTTTAAGCTTTAAAAAAGTCAACATCAATAAATTCTTTGATATAAATATTTAAATTATTATGTACTTAGTATAATAGATTTGAATTATTAATATAATTCTAAAAATAGTTATCTTTAGTGTCTTTATCTAATTTGCATGGTTAATTTCTCAAAGTATGTTCTTCAAATACAAGGTGTTGGTTTTATCCATAATTGCATTTTAATTCCTTTAACATTACTCCCTTTAATTTAGGCCTGTATTTCAACCACAGAGTCTATTTCTATGTCAACAGCAAAGTTTATTTTTCCCTTTTAACAGCTTCTTCAAATCTTTCTCAATACTTCTTTATTAAAAATGGTAGTCTGTATAGCATTTATAAGTGGTAGATGGTCCCAAAATGACTTATGTCTTCATGGGTATTTAAGTAGTTCCATGATTCTGTAGTAGACCTTGGTTTCTTTTATATGAAACAATGAAAATTTACACATTTATAACTGATAAGATAAATGTGCAGAAAACTCTCAGAGATGTGGCTACAAAGAAACACACAAAAAAACCAGTCCAATGGCCCAGCAGATTACCAGAGGGCCCTGCTGAGGAAACAGGGACACAAGTTGTAAAATTATGGCTTTTCCATATCACCTAAGTCAAGGAATAATAAATAATTTGCCAGAGCAAATTGAAAAACAAATACATGGGGGTATTCCAAGGACCCACTCAAGCTCCTGGGGTTTTGTTGTTGTTCTGTGTTTTGGACATGTTTTGCTTTGTTTTCAAGGCAAGGAGATTACTGTGCTGAATCAGCTGGGATAGAGAGGGTGCTGGAAATGTGCAGGGGCTAATGAAAGTTTGGGAGTCTGAAGGAAATATGTGCGAAAACTTTAGACTCTTGACTTGAGACTAGAGCTTCTGAACCAACAAAAGGGTGCTGGCAGGCTCCCTCCCATCATTGCCTAACCAGAAACAGTAATATATCAATCAAATCAAATTACATGAGTCCTGCCCTAAAAATATGCAGACATTTAATATTAACTTTTAATTAATCATACCGTTTTCCATGGTAGTAGTTATATGCAGTCCTTCTGCTAAAAGTCAGAGAATGATAGATTGCAAACGCTGAACCACCAGGAAAAGAACTCTTTTCCCACCCTCCCCCCAAAATGAAAAACAAACAAAACACAAAAACCAGGAATGCATCTGTGAAGTAACTTCAGATGATTTAAATACTTAATGTATTAATCAGAGTTAACAGAGTCTGAAAAAGCTTTGCCAATAATTAATAATAATCAGAAACATGTCATTATTTCATTTGTATTAAATGAGGCAATCTAAAGGTTTGATAAAAAAACTAAATGTGTTTATTAAAATGATATTTTTACATGGAGACAGAAAATGTGCCCATATAAAGGAAACAGGACCAATTATATATTGTATCTAACTGGTATTTTGTCCTTACTGTGGGCTAGGCTCTGTTCCCCAATGTTCCCTATATTAGCTAGTTTAATTTTCACAATAACCTTATAAAGCTGGAACTATTTTTATCTCCATCACAGAGATGAGGGAACTCAGCCCTTGATGGGTACTTAAGTAACAGTGGGAAATTAGGGAACCGATATTTGAAACTTGTCTATGTGGCTCTAGAAGGCACGCCCTTCAGCACCAGCCAAAAAACTAGCTAAGCTAGAAACAGTAAAGCAATAATCTATACTTGGCTCCTTATCGCCTGTGTTTTCCATCAAGAAAGCAGAAGCACTGTATTTCAAATCTTAAATCTGTGAATAATCACATCGATTTTCCGCTTCATTTCTTGTGTGTGTACACGGTCTCAAAACACAACTGCTTCCCTTTCTATTCCTTCTGTCCATATCAATCTATTAAAATTTGCCTCTTCCAAACCCCCCAAAATAAAATGAACATGTCCTATACCAACTAAGCAAAATGTGAATAACTCAGTCACATATTCAGCACTTTGGAATTAAAATCTTCTAACATGTTTTCACTTTCAAAATATGACAAGAAAAAAAAGGTCAAGCAATCCAAATCTTCCTTCCCCTTCCCTGGCACCTCCACACTGAGAACATTTAATGGTTACTTTTTTATGTTGCATCTTGCCAGTTAGTTCAATTTAGATGAAAGCTGTTGTTTTCTAATTCCATTTCACTATAAATGACAGAGACAAATGGTCATGTTACCTCGAGAGTTCCTTTGGCAGAGTAGGCTGCATATGAGTAGAGCAGATCTTGGCTGCTATGTGTTCTGGCTTCTTCACTGCAGGGCTGGCCATTAGGATGAAAGCATTGGCCGCTGCTGCTCAGAGTCACAGAGCTGGCAGAAGGGCCTGCCAGATGAAGCAGCACAGAGTAATTTGCAAACTGTACATCTTCGAGGCCCAAAGAAGTCCAGTGAGTCTTAATCTTCTTTGAAATTTCAGTGTCATCTTCACTTTTATAGAGTTGTACCAAATTTCTGGAAGAAATTTAAAAGGCACACTCTAAGAAAAAGAAAAAAAATTCTTTTGAGTTATAACCATTTAATAAATGAACAATTATTAATAGATGCAGGATATGAAAGATGAATGGGACAGGACACCATACAAGAAACTCACAGTTTGTGGGAGGTGATGAGCCTGCAGAGAAATTACACTAAATCAAAGCCCAATGAATTAAGTTCTTAAATTAAGAACTAATAAAGTACTATGGGATTGCTGAAAAAAGAGTGATTAATGCCAACTAGCTCTTTTATTAGTTCTGATCTTTCTATGGACATCAACATAATCCATTTAAAACTCAGTTCCAAAGCAAGGAGTCATGCTGGTGGGGACAGTTTTGTATTGCAGTTAATATGATTCCATATAGGGTTATGTTTTTAATATATCACTACTGCTATTTGAAATGATACAGAGAGAACACTTTTGATACAAATTACATGCCAAATTTCATGATCCTACAAGCACAATGGTATTCAATAAAATCAGTATATAATGGTAAAACCAACCACGAATTATCAAATCAATAAGAAATTAACTTTTGTGTGTGCTTGCTGTTGCCTATATATTTATTCCTATACCTGTTCCAAAATCCAGTGACACTATTTCTGCTTATGACATCTTAGAAGCCAAAGAAAATCTGTAAGAAAAATATGTGCAGAACCTAGAACAAAATAAGATATGTGAAATTTAAAAATAACAATCCAGTAAAGTTTGTTTGGGGCTGGGATGCAAAGGAACCAGTTTCCTTTTTGGCAAAAATGAATCTTCTCATAAGAATTTTATTTCTTCCAAAATACTGCCTAGACGGATGTTACCTAAGTGGATAGTATTTTTATTTCAGTTCGTCATATTATTTTTCTCACACATATTTGATTCTTTTAGGACCCTGTTTATTCAATAACCCCCAAATGAAACACATCTGGAAGTGGAATACAGAATACACACATCAGGAAAAAAAACACATATACGATAATATAGAAAAGCATTACCGGAAACAAAGAGTAGGGTTGTGGACACAGCTAAAAGCTGATCTATACAAGAAGATGCAATAATAAATAATTTCCCAATTTTTTCCAAGGTCGTTTCAATTTTTTTTAAATATGTAGTTTGATCAATTCTCAATGCTACGTTAAGTTTTGTGAAAGAGCTGATTGAAAGAATTTCACTTTTTATTCTGAATAAGACTGGTCTGCTTTCTGTGTGTGTGTGTCTGGCAGGGGTGGCTTTTTGTTTTTGATAAATGAAATTATATATATTTAAAGTGTACAATATTATCTGATATACATGTACACTATGAAATTATGACAAGCTAAACACATCCATTACCTCAGTAGTTACCTTCATGTGTGTGTTGTGTGTGTTGAAAACATTTAAAATCTACTCTCTTAGCAAATTTAAATTATACAAAGCACTATTATTCACTATAGCCACCATGCTGTACAGTAGATCCTCAGAAATTATTCATCCTATAACTGAAGGCTTGTATCCCCTTGACCAACATCTCCTCTTGCCTCATCCCCAGTCCATTGGCAACTATGATTCTACTGTTACTATGAGTTTGTTAGTTTGTTTTTTAGATACACAGGTAAGTGACACTATGCAGTCTATACTCAGTCTCTGTCTTATTGCACTTAGCCACTGAGATATCTATGTTATCACAGAAGGCAGAATGTCCCCCCTTTTTAAGGTTGAATAATACTCCATTGCACATCTATCCCATATTTTCTTCATTCATCCATCCATGAGCACTTAGATTGTTTTCACACTTTGGCTATTGTGAATAATAAATACTTTGGCTGCAATAAACATGAGTGCAAATCTCTCTTCTGATTTCATTTCCTTTGGATATATACCCAGAAGTAGATTGCTGGATCACATGGCAGTTCTAGTTTTAATTTTTTGAGGAACATCCATACTGTTTTTCATAATGGCTGTACCAGTTTAGATGCCCACTAACGAAGGTTATCTTTTCTTCACATCCTCACCAGCATGTTGTTTTTGCTGTTTTCTTTCTTTTTGCTTTTTTGTCTTTTTTTGGTTTTGTTTTTTTAATAGTAGACATCCTAATAGGTGTAAGGTGATATCTCATTGTGGTTTCGCTTTGTATTCCCTGATGATTAGTGATGTTGAGCACCTTTCACATATCAGCTGGTCATTTGGGCATCTTTTTTGGAGAAATGTCTGTTTCTTTACCCATTTTTTAATTGAACTATTTGTGGGTTTCTGCTACTGAATTGTATAAGTTCTTATATATTTTAAATATGAACCTCTTGTCAAATATATATTGTGTAAATATTTTCCTCTCATTCCACAGGTTCTTTTTATTTTCATGTTGTTTTCTTTGCTGTGCAGAGCTTTTTAGTTTGATATTGTCTCACTTGTTTATTTTTGCTTTGTGGGCTGTGCTTTTGTTGCCATATCAATTAAAAAAATAATTGCAAGGACCAATGTCAAGAAATACTACCTTTTGTTTGTTTTCTTCTAGGAGTATTGCAGTTCCAGTTTTACATTTAACTCTTTAATCTGTTCGAGTTGATTTTTGTGAATGGTGAAATACAGGAGTTCAATGTAATTCTTTTGCATGTGAATTCCAGTTTTTCAACACTATTTATTAAAGAAACTATTCTTTCCCTATTGTCTGTTCTTGGCTCCTTCGTTGAAAATTAATTGGCCAACCATGTGTAGATTTATTTGGGGGCCCTCTATTCTCTTGCTTTCATCTATTTTTGATGATTGGATCTGTTTCATTCGTCATTTTTTATTAAACAGATCACAGATCAGTTTTATGCCATACTGTAATATTTTAATTACTACAGCCTCATAATATACTTTTAAATCAAGAAGTGTGATGTGTCCAGATTTGTTCTTTCTCAAGATTGCTTTGGCTATTCAGGGGCTTTTCTGGTTCCATATAAATTTAAGGTTGTTCTAATTCTGTGAAAAATGCCACTGGATTTTGATAGGGACTGCATTGAATCTGTAGATTACTTTGGATAGTATGTTCACTTTAACAGTATTAATTCTTCTAATCCAAGAACATGAGATAGCCTTCCATTTGTTTGTGTATTTTTTTCAATTTTTTTCACCAACATCTTATAGTTTTCAGTATACAGGTATTTCACCTCTTTGGTAACATTTATTCCTAAGTGTTTTATTATTTTTAGTGCTATTATAAGTGGGATTGTTTTCTTAATTTCTTTCTCATACAGTTTGTCGTTAGTGTGTAGAAATGCAACTGACTTTTTATATTGATTTTGTATCCTGCAACTTTACTGAATTTGTTTATTAGTTCTAATGGTTTTTTTGTGGAAGCTTTAAAGTTTTTTGTATATAAAATCATGTCATGTATAAACACAGACAATTCTACTTCTTTCTTTCCAATATAAATAATATTTATTTGTTTGTTTATTTATGCCTAATTGTTCTGGCTGGGACTTCCAGTAATATATTGACTAGAAGTGGAGAGATTGAGTATCTTTGTCTTGTTCTTAATCTTAGAGAAAAAGCTTTTAGCTCTTCACTGTCAAGTGTGAGTTAGCTGCAAGCTTGCCTTTACTAAAGTATTCCTTCTGTACTCAATTTAATGAAATCATCTATGATGAAAGGATGTTGAATTTTGCCCTATGCTTTTTTCTCCATCTATTGAGATGATCATAAGATCATAAGATTTTTATCCTTCATTCGTTAATATGGTATACCAAACTTACTGATTTGCATATTTTCAACCATCTTTGCATCTCAGGAATAAATTCCTATTGATCAAGGTGTATGATCCTGTAAATAAGCTGTTGAAATCTGTTGCTAGTATTCTGTGTGGGGATTTTTACATCTAGATTCATCAGTGTATTGATCTATAATTTTCTTTTCTCAGAGTGTTCTTGTCTGGCTTTGGTATTCATGTTAATGTCAGCCTCAGATCATGAGTTTCAACTTTTTGGAAGAGTTTGAGAAGGACTAGCATTAATTCTTTAAATGCTTGGTAGAATTCACCGCTAAAGCCTTCTGATCCTTGGATTTTCTCAGTTTGGAGGTTTTTGATTACTGATTCAATATCCTTTCTAGTTATGTATCAATTCAGATTTTCTGTTTCTTCATGATTCAGTCTTGGGAGGTTGTATGTTTCTAGGAATTTAGCCTTTTCTTTTAGGTTGTGCAACTTGTTGGGAAATAATTGTTCCTGGTAGCCTCTTGTGTTTCTTTATACTTCTGTGGTATCAGTTGTAATGTCTCCACCTTTATTCCTAATTTTCTCTAAGTAAGAGATTTAAGATACTAAGTAAGTATTTCTAAATAAGAGTTTTCTCTTACTTACTCTAGCTAAAAGTTTCTTAATTTTATCTTTTAAAAAGAAAGCTCTTAGTTTCACTGATTTTTTTCTATTGTTTTCCTAATTTCTATTTCACTTATTTCTGTTCTTTTTTATTTCCTTCCTTCTGCTAACCTTGGGTTTAGTTGGTTCTTCTTTTCCTAGTTGCTTGGGGTGTAAAGTCAAGTGGCTTATTTGAGACTTTTTTTCCTAAGGTAGGCATTTGTCTCTACAAACTTTCTCTTAGAACTGTTTTTGCTACATCCCATAAATTTCGGTATGTTCTGTTATCATTTTTGTTTGTCTCAAGATTTTTTCTTAATTTCCTTTTTGATTTTTTTCATGATACATCAGTTGTTCAGGAGTATGTTGTTTAATTTCTACATATTTTCATTTCCCCTCTTTCTTCCTATTATTAAATTCTAGTTTCATAACATTGTAACCAAGAAAGATATTTGGGGTGTGTGTGGGTGGCTCAGTTGGTTAAGTGTCTGCCTTTGGTTCAGGTCATGATCTCAGGGTCCTGGGATTGAGCCCCACATCGGGCTCCCTGCTTCTGCTCCCACACCCCACCTCATGTACTCTCTAATAAATAAAATCTTAAAAAGAAAAAGAAAAGAAAAGATATTTGGTAGGATTTGAAACATTTTAAGTTTCTTAAGACTTGTTTTGTGCCCTAACATATGATCTATAATGGAGATATTCTGTGTGTGCTTAAGAATGAGTATTCTATTGCCGTTGGATGGAATGTTCAGTATACGTCTATTAGATTCATTTTGTCTAAAGTGTAGTTCACATCCAGCATTTACTTATTGATTTTCTTTCTGAATGAGATATCCACTATTTAAAGTGGGGTATTGAAATCTACTACTATTGCATTTTCTGCCTTCAGGTATGTTAAAATTTGCTCAGTACAGGGGTTCCCATGCTGGGCACATGCATATATAATTGTTACATTCTCTTGATGAATTGAAACCCATTATATAGTGAACCTCTTAGTCTATTTACAGTTTTTGACATGCTATTTTGTCTCTTATAAGATTGCAGGGGTCCTCAGAGGGGAAGGCCATGGGGTAAGCAATAGTAGTGAGGGCTGTTGGGTTGAGAGCAAAGCCTTCTGGGAACTTCCCGTTTCTTTTTCTCCCATGGGGGATATTGTGATATTGTGGCCAACAATATATCTCTTAGTTTCTGGTCAGCTTGCAGCCCCCTTGCAGTGGTGATGACATTGGTATCCGATGCCCAGGCACTCTTAGAATAATCACAAAGCCACGGGCTAGAGTATAGGCACTAAGTGAGTGATAATGGCTCCTGAGGTCCAGGGTCTGGCCAGCCCACAACAGCAGTGACTCCAGTGCCTGAGCCACAGGCATACACAAAGTGCCAACTATATCCAAATCCAAACTGTGGGTACATGTAGAGCAGCCATGGCTCTAGGATTGAGGAATGTGCAGGGATGGGGGGTGGTGGCAGCCCTTGTCCTATGGATTGTGCAATAGTAGCTCATCTCCCTCTCTTAGGGATCTGTGGCAGTGATGGCTTTTGATTATCTCAGTAGTGAAAGCTGCTGGTGTCCTCTGAGGATCAAGCCACTGAAGTTTGTGTCAACGAACATTACAGGGTTTCCACTGTGAAAGCTGCGGGGAGTCTGTGGCTGAGGGCCTCCAGGACAACAACTGCTAGAGTCCTCCACAGAGTTGGCCACTGGAAACCACAGTGGCATCTACTGCATGGTTAATACCGATAGCCTCTACCTTTCTTCTTGGCTCCTATTTTTGGATGTCTCAACTAAGCTGATCTCCACAACGCTTTCTGTAGAGTTAATCTTCATTTCTGGTCTTAATTGGACTCTTGAGCCCTCCCAAGGCTATTTTAATTCTTGGATAGCTAATTGTTATTTCTGGGGAGAGATTAAGGTTAGTATATCCTACTCCCTCATCTAGGTCTCTATCCTGTTCTTTTGTTCCTATATCTGATTTCTGTATCCCCATCCTTTTTATTGCCACTGAAGTTCTCTCTGCACTATTTGGGATAGGGTAAGTAAACTAATTGAGTTAAAACTTAACTCAGTTTGAGGAGACAGTTACTCAGATAGATGCATCAAAAATGTTCTTTTGTAATATGTGTAGAGTTGTGGGGCACCTGGGTGGCTTAGTGGGTTAAAGCCTCTGTTTCGGCTCAGGTCATGATCTCAGGGTCCTAGGATTGAGCCCCTCATGGGGCTCCCTGCTCAGCAGGGAGCCCGTTTCCTCCTCTTTCTCTGCCTGTCTCTGCCTACTTGTGATCTCTCTCTCTGTCAAATAAACAAATAAAATATTTCAAAAAATATGTAATATGTGTAGAGTTGCAAAATACATATTTTATTAATGCAAATTTATCTTTATATGGTCAACATTAATAGAAAAAAATTTCAATTAGTTTTTGGTTTGTTTTGGTTTTGATTATTTTTGCTCTTCTACTCAGTTAATTGATGAGCATGAATCCACCTCTGAGTATGTAAAATGATTAATCTGCCTTTTGTTCTGCTGGTGTCACTTCCAAAGTGCTTTATGGTATAAGCAACCCCCCAAAACATTAAATTTATTAAGGTGTATATGTTACACAAGATGGTCTTAAAAAGTAAATCAAATACTTCTTTAGGGGCTCAACTGAAGAATCAGTAACTTGTCCCAATTTCTAACTATTATTAGGTACTGAGCTAAAATTCCTGAGGAGAGGCTATCTACATTTTATACCTTACTCTGAATTGAAATTTCAATTCAGAACTTTTTGTATTATAATTTCACTTTTAATATTATGAACAAATTGAATATATAAAGAACATATAACATAAAAACATAAAGAATAATGAAGGAACAACCCAGCTTATGAAGTGAAATGTCTCTGGTATTATTGAAGTCCCCTCAGTACTCTTTACTTCATTACTTACCCTGGTCTCCTGGAGTAACCACCCCCCAGCAATCAGATTTTTTTTTCTCTTTTGCTTCTCATTGCCTTTTGTATAGATTTAATATTTATGTATGCATATGGCCTTAACAATCCACCCTTTA
Source organism: Ailurus styani (assembly GCA_002007465.1). Classification (NCBI taxonomy): domain Eukaryota; kingdom Metazoa; phylum Chordata; class Mammalia; order Carnivora; family Ailuridae; genus Ailurus; species Ailurus styani. The sequence goes on along the minus strand of LNAC01000284.1, from coordinate 1,929,481 downwards.
TTTTTGAATTCTTGCCTTTATATAGTTGCCATTTTATATATGTATTCATTTTTTTCCATCTTTATTGAGATATAAATGGTATAAAACATTATATAAGTTTAAGGTGTACGACATGTTAATTTGGTACACTTATTGCAAAATGACTACCACTGTAATGTTAGCTAACATCTCCACACATCACATAACTATCATTTTTTTTGTAGCAAGAACATTTAACATCTAGTCTCTTAGCAACTTAGAGCACAGTGATTATAGTTAATATATGTATTCTTTTATGATTTGATTTTTTCACTTACTATTGCTACTATTATTACCGTGATTCCTCCTCATTTATTTATTGATTTCCTGAGATAAGTATTTTAAAATTGTTCCCAGTTTTCCATTATTATAAGTACAAGGAAGTTATAATACAAGGAAGAAAGGGAGACACTAAATCATTAGGTAAGCTTTTTCTTTTTAAAAGGAGAAAATAGACAAAATTAGAAAATAACCAACACACAGAAGTAACTTAAAAAACAACAACAACATAAAACTATGAGAACATCTACACAACTCGAGGTAAATCAACTTTCTATGAACACCTGGATGAATTCTTTCATTTGCCCTAGAATTCTTTCTTTGCCCCCCAGGTCCTCTCTCTGTGATACCTCCTGCATGCCCAGAAGGTCAAACTTTATGGACCTTTATCAAGTAAGCCCTCTGGCTTCCAGTCAGTTTTAGGTTCAGTCAATGGGAAAGGCATGAGAAGAGACTTTTCCCCCTCCTACATCTCTTCTTCCATTAAAGGGCACAGGAAAAAATAAATAACTAAAGAAACATTCTTCTTCATATTTCCTGATATACATATGCAAGAGTTTCTCTAGGCAAGGAGGGCTTATACCTGTATATCTTTACTAAGAAGTGCCAAAATGCTTTTATTTATTTATATTAAAGATTTATTTACTCACTTAAGTATCTCTACACCTAATGTGGGCTTCGAACTCAGGAGCCTGAGATCAAGAGTCGCGTGCTCTTCGAACTGAGCCCACCAGGCAACCTGCCAAAAAACTTTTAAAAGGGTTTTGATTACATACCTATCTGTTCTGCATGAGAGTTCTGATCCCTCCATTCCTTACCAATGCTTGATGTTGTCCTTTATTTTGTTTCATTTTATATTTATGCCAATGCGACAGGTATGAAATTGTATATCATTATTTGTTTAACTCAAAATACCATTACTGGGTTGCAGAATATGGTATGCAATTTTACAAAACATTTTATACCACCAGCACTTTTTAAGAGGTCCTATTTTCAGCGTATCTAATTTTTGCTAATCAATGAGCATAAAATTATATACCAATGTATCTTTTACTTACATTTCCATCATTACTAATGAGGACATTTTCATGTATTATTTAGCTACACTATGTTCCCTTTTCTGTGCCATGACTGTATATTTTGCCCTTATTTGTGAAATTTTTTTCTATATTCTAGAAAATTCTTTTTAGGACATATAGGACACTTTGTTCTACCAGTTTTTGGCTTCTCTTTCATTTTTAATTGTCTTATCTTATGGTGAATAGAAATTCATAATTTAAATGTATATAATTTTAATATAATGCAATGGTCTATGCACTTTTTTTGATGTGCTTAAGAAATTCTTCTCAAATCTGAGGTGATAAAATGACTCTCATTTATTCCTAAAGCTTTAAGGAATTTGTTTTTAAATATTTCAGTGTTTAGCTGGAATGCATTGGTCAAACTCTTCGTCAATGCGCAATGGCATTTCTGTCACTTATGAATTTCCATATGGGTGTGGGTCTGTCAGGGATCCCCAATCACTTCCATCAGTCCTTTTGATCTGTCTCCATTATACAATGCTATTTTAACTAGTTTGACTTACTAATACATGTTACTATTCAGAATGGCAAGTTCTCCTACTTATACTTCCTCAAAAACATCTTCACTATTTTTTTCTCTTCCATATTAATAATAGAAAAAGCTTATCAATTTCCTTGTCAAGATTGTATCTGGAATCACCCTGAAACTGAAGATCAATTTGAGGAGAAATGTCATCCTTATAATAACATAAAAATAAATTCTTAATATATCAAATAGCAGTCAATGCTAATATTAAATGTTTTAAAATTAAAATGTTTTTCTGCTTATTACTGTACTGAGGAATACTATTCCATTCTATCAAATAATCCTGCTAAATTCCCTAATGATAATATTCCTTGAGTTTTCTCATAAAATTCCTTAAGTTTTCTACATAAAAAAATTATGTGGTAAGCAAATAATGAGGGTTCTATTACTTCCTTTCTAATCACTTACAGATGTTATTACTATTTTTTTTCATTACTATGCAGGTCAAAACCTCCAGAAAATATTTAATAAAATATTAATAAGGTGTGATAGTGGTCATCTATTTCATATTCCAAATATCAGGTTAAAGATGTTCCTCCCATTCCTATTTTGCTAAAAGATGTTTTATGAATCAGTATTAAATTTTATCTTAAATTAAGATACATTAAGAATCATGTTATCCTTTTTTTTAATATGATGGATTATAGTAATCAATTTTTTAGCACTCAAACTTGCATTCATAAGATTAACTTTTACTTAGTAGAATGCATTATAATTTTTGGCTATTATGTGATTTATTTAGCCAACATTTTGTTTATAATTTTCATGTCTATTCTTGGAAGTAAATTTGGTAGACAATGTTACTTTCTAGCATCATTTCTGTCTAATTTTGAGTTGGAAGTTATACAAACCTCATAAAATGAGATCAAGAGTGTTCCTTCTTGATCTGTTCTCTGGCAGAGCTTGAATATGATTATAATTTTTGAAAGATAGAAATCATTCTTAAACTGGGAGAGTTTGAATTTGATTATAATTTTTGAAAGATAGGAATTATTCTTAAACTAAACACTGCCTGTACTTGATGTTCTTATTATGAGAGCACTGTGAACTACGGATTTAACAACTTTAATGCTATAAGAATTTTATTATTTCTTCTTTGAATCATAGCTCTTCCATTGCTTCCTGTGCCACCTGCTATTAATCCTCAAAGTACGAGGCTTCTGGTTTCATCACTTGCTACAGCATTCTTTCCTAAGTTTTGTCCCCTTGAGGATTTCTCTTACTATTCTGTTAGCTCAGGATAGTAGTGTTTTAAAGGAAGTTTATGTATACTTTATGTGTTTTTCAGCATATTTTTTTAAAATACTACCAAAACCAGAAATGGACTATCTTGAGTACCCAACTTCTATGTAAGACATTATTTCTTTGTAAATACTGATTGCTATTTCCACAACATCCAAGCAGGGAAACTGCAAAAGTAGTCAAGAATTATGATCCACAGTCCCCCCCCCACAGACCTATATGTGGATAATTTATTCAAAGATGATTGATGTGATATCATTTTGCACATTGCCTCACCTGATGGAAATTTTCAAATATTTTCCATATTTTGATAGTTGACTGGGTTTAAAGGAAAATGAAACCCCTTTATAGTAATCTGAAGAGAACCACTATATCTATACATCTCTATCTATATAAAGCATCCTGAAAAATATTTACAAAGTTTTTCTATACACATGGTTATAAAATCACTGGTCTTTTAAAAATGATAGTGGGAACAATATTTTTAGTAAATATTACCTAACATTTCAAATAATTAATAAGTTAATAAATACTTGTTCAAATCCAATTATCCTAAGATTACTTTTTAATTCTGTTGCCTTTAAAACTGTATTTTAAATTCATCAAATTATTTATAATGATCTTGTCCTCTCCCCACAAAAAAGACTTAAGTGGGCTGCGTGAGTTCCATATCCTGAAATTATGTAACCTTTAAATCTAGATTGTTCTAAATAAATCAGTGGCCATTAAGAAGTCTTATTAATACAAATGATTTTTTAAAAATTTTTTAAAGATTTTATTTATTTATTTATTTGACAGAGATAGCAAACATAAGCAGGAGGAGCAACAGGCAGAGGAAGAGGGAGAAGCAGTCTCCCTACTGAGCAAGGAGCGTGATTCAGGCTCCAAGTGGGGCTCCATTCAGGGCTCAATTCCAGGACTCTGGGATCATGACCTGAGCCAAAGACAGAAGCTCAACTGACTGAGCAACCCAGGAACGTCAAAAGATTCTAGTCATTAATCACTTCAAATCACTTAGAATATTAAAATGCCTAAATTTTATCGAAACTTTTCACCATTTTTCTTAATGTCCCCCCACACACACAATGGGCATTTTGGGATTTATGGTGAATGGTTCTGTTAAAATTAGGTAATTTACCATATTCAAAGACAAATGTTATTAAGTAATTAACTGCAACCTAATCTCAATTTACTAATTCCAGAGAAAGCTGCAAAACTACGAGTGTGTCACCTAAAATCACAAGGTATTTGACGGAAAGTTTTACTTTGCTTTAATTTTTAAAATAAGTTTCCATGGGCCAGTAGTCTTGGCAGGCAGCATAATGAACCGTCATGCCTGAGACTTGAATTTGGAAGTTTTGCATTAGCATTCCTTTGGCCAGTGGAGACTGGAAATGGGAGGATTTTGGCTTTGGTAGACAAAATTCTGTTTATATCAATGTTCAACACCTGCTACTGGATGAGCCACAGAGCAACACTGATGTTAGAATTGGAGGAAACGATGCATGTAGCATTCCTCGTACCAGGTTGAGTGCCAAGATTACATAGTAAATGAATGGGGAAAGAAAACAGCTAAAGAAACATACTAGCAGAGAAAAACCTAGAACATTTACTAAAGTTCTCTGTGATTTTATTAAGTGTGTATGAAATAACATACACAAAGACTCATTCTATACCAGCTGGTATTTTTCACATACTAAAAAATTTTTAAAAATCTTTAAATTTGTTATCTGGCTATCCAATGTAGTAAAGTTCTGTGAATGATAGACTCTATGTATGTAGTGAATTTAAACACTAAAGCATGTCCTGTGAAATTCTCCCACTTGCCCCTTTGCTCTTCAAGGGGCAAAGACTGATCTGTTTTCTGTCGCTCTCAGTTTTCATCTCCTAGAATTTTACATAGAATCATATAATAGGCCTGTGTTTTGTCTGGCTTTATTCACTCAGCATGCTTTTTGAGATTTATCCATGTTGTTTTATATACCAATGATTCACTTTTTTTTAATTGCTATTTTCCATCTTATGGAGATACACAATGTTTATTCATTCACCTGTTAATGGATACTAAGGTCGGTTCCATTTTTTGCTATTGCAAATAAAGCTACTATTGCAAATAAAGCTATTATTAAAAAATAAATGAATGAACACTAAAGCATGAGCAGATTTTTTTTACCTTTTAAATTTGCTTTGGAAATATGAAGACTAAAACATGTGGTAAAATTGCATCACAAATAATACTAAGGAATTAAATGATTAGGAGAACATGGCAGCATCCCCTCACCTTCCTTGCCAGCCAGCCGCTAACGCCACGCCAAATAAAAGCAAGGTTACTTACTCAACTATTTCTTACCTTCTAAAATAACACACTAATTGTAAATCAAGTATTGAATATATACAATTAGGACTGAAAACATTGTGCAGATTCATTGCATAAAAAACTCAACTACCGTTACCATTTTATAACTAAGGAAATTGAAAATCAGGTAATGTAATCAAGATGAAAAATGTTCCAGATTAAATAGGTCAGATTTCTACTATATTACACTGTATTTCAGATACCAACTATAGTACTTAGCTCTGTGGAAGAAACAGTCTCACAATCTCAGACACTTTTCAAATGCTAAAAATACCAAGTGTTAGAAAGCACAGTATTCTGGGTAAAATAATCAAAATCAGATGGTGTGAAGCTGGAAGACAGAGATCTTTAATGCTTATGAGAAAGTATGATTTGGGGAAATCAAAGGAACTGTTTCAAGAATACAATACACCAAATTTCAGAGTTTGGGAGTCATCTAAACAAGAAAGAAGAAAACTGCTTCTTACATATTTCTTTAGAAAACAGTTGGCACATAAGTAGAATGTTGGAAGGAGATCTTAATATCCCCTCTCTTTGTAATCCAGAACATGGCACATATGCTGTTGGGCTGGGGACCTCTTGCTAAGTCCCTAGCATAAAGATCAGTAAGTATTTATTTAATTAATTTGATATTTCTTTCAAACGTATGTTTCACAGACAGTAAAACACAAATGTTGTAAAACAGTAAAGTAAGCTTTATTAAAAACCAGAACACAGAAAAATAAAATAAAATACCAACACATCTGTTATGACCTGGAGGCGGGGGGGCTGGAAGAAAAAAAGAAAAAAAAATGTCTAGTGGTATAACTACATCTTCGACCCTTGCATATAGGATATAACTTCACCTCTAGCGTACCTGGATTACAATTTAAAAGCACAGTGGTGGGGGGCTTGGATGGCTCAGCGGATTGAGCATCTAACTTGGTTCTGGCTAGGGTCATGATCCGATAATAATGTCTGGTTTCTGAGACTCTCTCTCTGTTTTTCAGAGAGAAAATTGTTGTCAAAGGTTACTTTTCAGATTAAGACACCTTTAATTTACCTAAACCAAATCTAAAGGCAGACTCACAAAAGGGTCAAGTTAATCCAATCAGTAAGACATTACAAATCCTTAGTTTCCGGAGGTGGTGGGGAATGAGGTAACTGGGTGATGGGTATTAAGGAAGGCACTTAATGAAATGAGCACTGGGTGTTATACACAACTGACGAATCACTGAACTCTACTGTTACGGAACCTGGACTGGATCCTGACGGAAGAACCCAGTGGCACCCAAGACCCTGGAGGATCGGAGGCTTATTTATCGCTGGCCGCAGGCTGGCTCAGAGGAGAGTGATCTCCCAAGATCAGAGCACAGAACACAAAGGGGGTATTTTAAACACTTCCAGTCCTTATCTGTGCCACTGTTGTGCAGGGCAGGCCAGGCAGGAGGGAAAACCCGGAATGGTCTAAGGGCTGGGACTGGGATTCCCCTGCTGGATTGGTCGGCCACCTTAGAATACACAGTCCCCGCATCACTGCCTCTTAAACTAATAATACAGTATATGTCAGCTAAATTGAATTTAAATAGAGAATTTTAAAAGATTTAGTTTCATCTGCTAGGTTCTCTAATTCAATGACATAAACTTGGATGGTATCAATATTTACAGGGACTTATGATTTAAAGAGTCATTACTCCATGATCCAATGTTTCTTTAGGTAATTGAATATATTACTAAATAAACATCAGGAGAAATATTTCATTTCATTAAAATTATAACAAAAATGGCCAATCTCCATCATACCTCAGAATAAGTATATTTACTGAGAATTTTTTTAAGTATCTAAAACACTAACATGATTTTCTTTTCTTGGCATTAACACAAAATTAATCAATATTACTAATTTTAAAAAACAAATTTTTTAAGGACAAGTAGTGAGTCTTACCCCTTTCAACACATCCTTAAACTCTAACTACAATGTCTTACCTAGTAAATGGTAACTGTAACAAATATTCAGTAATTATTTTTTACTAAATAAATATGCCTTTAAAACTATATTAAAAATATAATTTTGTCACAATATACACATATTTTAGTTTACCTTCCAATATACCAAATTAAATCCTGAGTACTACTGCAAGGTTGACTAAAACAATGAAGATATTTTACATAATGGAAGGTCTAAAAAATATATATAGTGTGTGTGTGTGTGTGTGTGTGTGTGTGTATGTGTGTACTCACATACTTTTTAAAGATTTTCTGTATTATGTATTTATTTATTATTTATTTGAGAGAGAGAGAGAGAGAGCACAAGCAGGGGAATCAGCAGAAGAGGGAGAAGCAGGCTCCCCACTGAGCAAGGAGCCAGCCCATTGCGGAGCTCAATCCCAGGACTCTGGGATCATGACCTGAGCCAAAGGCAGACGCTTAACTGACTGTGTCACCCAGGTGCCCCAGAAAGGGGTAATATATTTTAAAAATAATTTTTAGATATTGTTTTTCTGTGATTTCTGTGATACTGCAAATAGGTTAAGGCTGTTGAAAGAATAGTGATCAAAACAAGTAAGAATTTAAATATTACCCATCACTTGTTAATCAAGGCTACCTTCCTTCATAGGCAGACTCATGTCAACAACCTAAAGACAAATCTTCTCTATTAAGTCGTACTCACTACATGACAAATTGCATAAATCATGAAAAAAAAAGTTAATACACCCAACTTCATGAAATGAATTAAAATCAATCTGTGGAGATGTCTGGTCATTGGAAATCATGACAGTATAGAAACAAAAATGAAAACTCTAAATGCTACAATGATAGGAAATGAGAGTTTTGACAAGAAGAGCATACTGCATGTTGTGATATTTGAATAAGCTGTCATTTACGTACTTCATCTCTATTGTACATATGAGGGAAAAAAAATGAGCAGCATTGAGCAGCATTGGGCGGCACTGATGTTGGAATATTTCTGACATATACTATTCCCAGAGGACCAGAACCTAATCTACTGAACCTAATGAATAACCCAAGACACTTGGACAGCTGACTGTCAACAAAGATTGACAGGAGTTAGTGGGTGGAAGGGGAAATGGGAGCTTTAGGAAGAGTAGGATAGAGAGTGGAAAGATTCCGGATTTTGGATTCAGCAAAAGAGGACTTAAATTCTTATTTTCACACACAAACTAGATGACCTTGGACATATTGGTATCTTTGCAGCCTCAGTTTCCACACTACAATATGTTGAATAGTAACATTTTACAGGGTTTTTTATTGGATTTTTTTTTTGAGAGCATTAAATGAGAAAACCTATGTAAAGTGCTTAAACGCAGTATCTAGAATCTCCAGGCACCTACTAAATGTTACTTTTCTTTCTCTTTCTTTCCTAAGTGATCTGTCCTAAGTCCTAAATCAGAAGCTGTAGCATCTGCTTTACTAAAAGAACTACACCAAGAGCACGAGCTTAATTTTGATTAATGGAGGGAATTATAAAGACCTATTTGCCATCTTTCTCTTTTCTTTTCAAAACATTCATGATAACTGAATATATTGACATATGATTTTTGAATTCTAGACACTGGATTCAAATTTTTATATGTTTTCTTTCTTTTGTTGAAGTCATCAACAGGATAGGAGGACAGTGAGAAAGTTAAATTTAGAGGCAAGAATGTCAGATTATTGATTATTCTTCATAGAAAAATTAAAATCATCTCTCTTTAAAAGTTTTTTTTTCTTCTAATTACGTAAGCAATGTATATTTACTACTGGGGGGTAGAGATAGAAAACACAGATAGGCAAAAACTTTAAAAAAAATAAAATAAAAAGAATGTAAGAAAATGATTCCAACAGGAAAATGCCCTGCGGGTAATCAAAAAACTGTACTACCAGTTGGCAATATTAAATTCACAACTCAAATGTTTTTGAAAAGAAATATTTTTAATAGTTACTGCTGCTTATATTGTCAACATTCCCAACATTTTCTGAGTTTCTGCTCTGTGCCTGCCATTGTTTTAGGTGGTTTATGTTCATAAACTCAAATCTGACACATGGAGTTTTAAATTATATTAAAATGAGCTTAGAAAAAAATTAGAATAATTTCCAAGCTTTAAGAAAAGAGATTTAGGGGCTCCTGGGTGGCTTAGTCAGTTAAGCAATTAAGTGACTGCCTTAGGCTCAGGTCATGATCCCAGGGTCCTAGGATGGAGTTCAATGTCTTGGTTTAGGGTGTTGGGCTCCCTGCACAGCAGGGAGTCTGTTCATCTGTCCCTCCCCACCACTCGGCTCCTTATGGAGCATGGGCTCTCTGTCTGTTTCTATCTCTCAAATAAATAAATAAAGTCTTAAAAAAAAAAAAGAAAGAAAGAAAGAAAGAAGAGAGACAGAACGAAAAGAAAGAGAGAGAAAAGAGATCTAGAAATAGCATCTCTGTGCTGGCCAAAGCCAAATACTGGTACCTCATGACATGACTTTCTAATCCAGTCGTTCTCAAAGTGTGGTCCAAAACTCCCCTGGAAAGTTCCTGAGGTCCCTTCAGTTATCTATGAGATTATCACAATTATTTTCATAATAATACTAAGATATTATTTGCCTTTTTCACTGCGTTGAAATATGAACTGATGGTGCAGAAGCAACAATGCATAAAACTTCTGGCCTTTTGGCAGAAGTAAAACAGTAGCAACTTGCCTAATAATCAACTTGCCTAATAATCATTGAATCCTCCACTGTCATCCTCTTGTAGGAAAAAAAAAAAAGTAGCTTCACATAAGATGAATATTGATGAATCTCTAAAACTTACTAATTTTATTAAATTTCAAACTTGAGCACACATCTTTTTAATAGTCTTTGTCATAAAATGGAAAATGCACATAAAGCACTTTTGCTGCATGCCGAAGTGTAACAGTTTCCAGAAAAAGCAATTGTTTAAGTTGTGAGCTAATCTAGTATTACTTTTCATGAAACACCATTTTTACTTAAATTAATAATGAATATATAAACTATGGTAGACCAGGCTTTGGTATTTGGAAGACATTTCTCAAAAATAAGCAAAGAAGGACTTGAAGAAAATAGCAGTTTTTTGGTGCCAATGAAAATATTTAAGCTTTATAGTAAAAAATAGAATTTTTGAAAATTTGCATTTGTCACACGAGCTTTACAGATTTGTACTACATAAAAATGTTTCTGATGAGATAAGTGATAATATGAATAAATGTTATTTTTTTATGTTGCATAATGAAGTATGTCAATATTGGGAAGATCTGTATTACTCAGTGAAGCAATATTTTCCAAGTAAGCAATGTATGGCACAAAAGCATGCATAAGGAGAAGACCCAATTAAAATATATGATTGATCATTTTATTTTTAATAAAGTATGAAAAGTTTATTAATGTAGTTTCAGATTCTACATTACAACTATTAAGAAACTGCCACTTGTTAAGTTTTGATATGATCTTAAATATCCACAGAGGCTTTTAAAATACATTATCCTTTTCCAACCACATACGTGTGTTAGGCCAGATTTCCTTAGTACACTTCAACAAAATCAGCATATGCAACAGACTGAATACAGAAGCAGATATGGGTCAAACAGTCTTCTATTAATCCAGACACTGAAGAAATTTGAAAAATATAAAACAATGCCACTCTTCTCATTAATTTTTTCTTTGAAAAACATAATTTTATAAAATGTTAGTTTGTTAATATGTGGACAAATTTCTATCATTTTTTAAAGACTTTTTTTTAATTTGAGAGAGAGCAAGAGCAATTGGGGGGATGGAGAAGAACAAGCAGACTCTGCACTGAGCATGAAGACTGATGAAGGGCTCGATCACAGGAACCAGGGATCATGACCCAAGCTGAAATCCAGTCAGATGCTTAACCCGCTGAGTCATCCTGGCACCCTGGATTTCTACCATCTTTAAGCAATCTAATTTTCAAAATTTCTCAGTTTTTTTTTTTAAGATTTTATTTATTTATTTGACACAGAGAGAGAGATCAGATCACAAGGAGGCAGAGAGGCAGGCAGAGAGAGGGAGAAGCAGGCTCCCCGCTGAGCAGGGAGCCCGATGCGGGCCTTGGTCCCAGGACCCTGAGATCAGGTCCCAGGAACTGAGCCGAAGGCAGAGGCTTTAACCCACTGAGCCACCCAGGCGCCCAAAATTTCTCAGTTTTAATCCTAATATAATAATTACGGACATATATAATCTTTATAAACATGAACTCTTAAAGTTCTCAATAATGTTGAAGATTGTAAAGTAGTTCTGAGACCAAAATATTTAAGAACCACTGCTCTACTCCATGTTTAAATGCAGATAGTAATGGGAGATGGCTAGAAACATCTTTAATACACTACATAATATGCATTTCCCAGGGCGCCTGGGTGGCTCAGTGGGTTAAAGCCTCTGCCTTTGGCTCAGGTCATGATCTCAGGGTCCTGGGATCGAGGCCTGCATCGGGCTCTCTGCTCAGCAGGGAGCCTGCTTCCTCCTCGCTCTCTCTCTGCCTGCCTCTCAACCTACTTGTGATCTGATCTCTCTGTGTCAAATAAATAAATAAAACCTTTAAAAATATATATGCATTTCCCAGGTTCTGAATACCGATGCCAGTTAACAAAGGCTGGTAAAACAAGCTGACAGCATCAAGTCTGGAGCATAGATGATTAAGTGAAGATGTAGAGAACTGTAAATTTTCCAGTAAGAACAAAGACAGTGAACAATTCTTGAATCAGGCCAAAGATGTCTTTTTTCTATGTGTATGTGTCTAGGTTCATATTATTGGCTGCATTATCAGTGATGCTAATCCAGGTGATGAAAGACACACAGAAAGCTAACATGTTCTCAGACTGACGAAGAAACAAAAATATCAATACTCTCATCATTGAATATAAAAGTTTCCATCTGGAAGAATCTGATGAAACAATCTTAACTTCTTTGGCACTTTGTACTGCCCCCCCCCCCATTTCCTGGACTTCATCATTACATAATCATTCTAACTCTCACATTTAATCTCCCCTCCCCACTGAACCATGAAAATAACCACTGAATATCTGTGTAGCAGCGACTGTGTGGCTGTTTTGGATAAATGGTTAAACAAAATACACAAACTCCCTGACTTCCAGTTAAGTAAGATAGGCTTTAAATTTTACAAAGAGGGTCTCCTGGGTGTCTCTATCTGTTAAGCATCCAACTCTTGATTTTGGCTGGCAATGTGATCTTGGGGTTGAGATCAAGCCCCTCCTTGGGCTCTGTGTTAAGCATGTTCTTTCTCCCTCTCCCTCTACTCCTCCACCCCAAAATAATAAAATAAAATAAAATTTATAAAGCAAAATTTGAAAGAGCAAAGAAAATATGCAAATTTGCAATCATAGTTGGAAATTTTAATGAACCTCTCAGTAACTGACAAAATAAGCAGAAAAAGAAAAGTTAGGGAATAGACAACTTGAATAATATAATTTTGAAAACTAATCTATTTAAGATATAATGGAAACTATACCCATAAACTAAATAAGTGCTCATGGAACATTTACCAAGCAAGTCTCAACAAACTACAAAACACTAAAATCATACAGACCATATGCTTTGAACGCAGTGAATTAGGATAGAAACCAATAACAAAAATATGAGTAGATAATCCCAGTAGCTTGGACATTGAATAATCCTTCTAAATAACCAATAAGTCAAAGATAAAATAGAAATAGAAATAAAATCTTTAAAAATAGAGTATTTTTAAATGAATGATAATGAAAATATGACATAGCAGTACTTACGGGGAGCAGCTATAGCAGTGCTTGGAGAAAAACTTAAATATATAAGAAGGCAAAAAGCAATGATTTAATTTCAATTTCAACCAATTAGAAACATAACAGAATAAAATTTAAAAGAAGAAAATAATACAAATAAGAAAATGATTGCAATAGAAAACAAATACACAAAAGAAAAATCTATATACTCTCTGATATGCATTTTGGGTATTTCTCCATTAATTTATCTACTATGGGACATTTACATAATATGAAAATATTATATAATAAATGAATTATGTAATATATAAAATAACTAAAAAGTATGTTTCATTTTATCTTAAAAACTTAGCCAACAAAGAGCTGAAATGTAATATTATAATTTTCAGAAATTTGGTCAGGCTATTCATTAAGTGCAGTCAAATTAACGTAAACATTACCCATCCACATTCCTCTGTCCTGATCTTATTCGCTACCATTTCTATGGCTTCTATATAAACAAACTCCTTTCATTAGCCAATACTTTGGAATTTCCTAACAAATAAAAGCTCCAATGAAGACAGAAATCCTGAGAAAAACAGAAGGAAAAATATAGGGGAAATGAACTAATTCTTTAGAGTCCACTACAGGCTAAATCCCTTATTTTAATTTTTGGAAATATTGGCACAAGTGTATTTTCATATGGGCTCACAATTGCTGAAGGCCACAAAATGTTGAAGTTGGTATATAGTTAAAACTGGGGCTCTGATTTTTCTTATAGTTGGCCACTACTTTTTTCACAGCCATAAGAATGTTACATAATTATATTGAACTCTGTTAAGCTAACTAAGAAGTAAGCACCAACCAAGCAACTTCTGCAAATTGCCACCTTTAGTATTATTTTTCATGGATGGCCAGAGTCTATTTTTAGAATCTTTAAAAATATATGCATATATTTCCAAATTAAATCATGCTGTTTGGGAATACTTGAACTAATTTTTGGTCCATGTGAAATTAAAAGAACAAAAACATTTGAGTCCTAAGCAAGAAAGTGGTGCAAAGCAGAGTTGTTACTTTTGCTTGTTATTTTTGGAAAACCAAAGCTTACGTGAGGACTGCAAACTAGAAATGAGCACATGCTGTTGCTGGGCAAGCTTTTGTCAGTATTTCTCACAAAGAACTGCAATGTCCCTATTTTTATATTCTTCTATTCCTCCCTCTGCAGGTTTTGTGTGTATGTGACCAGCTAGGCTACTTAGTACATACAGAACCAGAGATGAATGAACAAAATTATTCTGATTTTTTTCTGAATTCAATTATATGGTAGCCAGAATATGAAAACAATAATACACAAAACTCCTAAAGCATGTGGGAATCAATGTTTCAGATATGTTCCAGAGGCTGAATACTTTTTCCCTTCAAACCGGATTTGGTGTTCCAATACCTTATGTTTCACTAACATTTAAAATCGGGAGTTTTAAAAAATCCAAAATTTCTGGTTCCCCTTTTACCTCTTTCTTTTCTCTATTCATTTTTAAATCTGAAGATTTGACATCACCAGTCTGGAATTCTTGTTTCTCAATAGTCTGCTGGGATGGGGGAATGCTCAGCTATTTCAGACAGGGGGTGAGTTTTGCAGTTCACTATGGACCTCAACCCCCAGTACTCTAGCACTTACTCACATTATTTTACCTTATCTACTTGGCCCAAGTAGGCTTTTTAATTTTTTGACCTCCTCCCTTACAGTACATACCTTACAAGGTAACTGTTTTAAGAATTATATACTTTTTGCATACATTTATTGCAACTATTCGCATCTATTTTTAAATGAAGGGTATTTTTATACTCTCTCGAGGCCTCATTAAGCCTGAGGCAATTCAACTGATTTCCTAAAAACTAATGGAACTAACAATTATGCTAGAGAAAATGACCACAGCAAAACTTAATTTTGTTTTAATATTAATGATACTGGTGTATATGAAGAGATGAGAGAATGGGAAATCAAGTTATTTAATATTCATAATTGGTCATCTTTTTTCATATGACTGCATTTATACTATTTCTTATCATACTAAAATTAAAAAAAAAATACAAATCAAAAAAGAAGCCAAGCAGTACACTTGTGACAGATTACTGGCAAACCACAAAATGTATTTAAGGTATCTTTGGTAAGGATGATTACAAATTGACACTAAAATTATGCATCCAGTAAGGATCTACTGACATGTCGTCATGTCATAGAAATTAATAGAAAAGAAATCATTCTATGTAGAAATAATTGCATTTAGTCCTACATTTTTCTTCAGGATTATGTTTATTACCACCCAGACTGTCTATCTGACTAGACCAATTCTCACAGTCTTACTTCTCGTTGTATCCAAAATAGTTATTTTAATTATAAGAAGAATTTGGCCCTAAATAGGTAGACTGTTTTAAAAATATTTAGTGGAGGGCACCTGGGTAGCTCAGTCAGTTAAGCATCTGCCTTCAGCTGAGGTCATGATCCCAGGGCACTGAGATTGAGCCCTCAACTGGGCTCCCTGCTCGGTGGGAAGCCTGTTTCTCTGACTCCCACCCTCCCCCCACTTGTGTTCCCTCTCTTGCTGTCTCTCTCTGTCAAATAAATGAATAAAATTAAAAAAAAATTAGAGGAATAAATGTGGACTGGCCTATATGGCAAGAAACCAAGCACTGAATTGATGAATTAGGGGTGGAGACAACCATATTATCACCAAGAATGAATGAGATCATCAAACTAAAATGACTTTCGACACAGTGATTGGGGACATTATTGAAGAATTCCTGAGGCCAAGATTCTCAAAAGGGCATTAAAGGAGCCATAGAACAGGCCTGAGAGATGGCTAGAGCCTGGTAATATGATACCTATTACTGTACAATGTGCAGAAATCCAGGTAAGCAGCCAATTGTCAGGTAAATAGACAGTGGGTTGCAGGAATCCTACACCAGTTTATAATCCTGAGGCAGGTTGTTAGTCCTTGGGCAGGAGGAGTTAAGGGTGGAAGGCAAAGTGCAATGAGGGGAAGGGCCAAATGATGCATCAAAACGGTGATTCAAGAATGGGCATCTTAAAAAAAAAAAAAAAGAATGGGCATCTTAGTATAGGAAAAGAGACATAATTTTAACATGGGAGAAAAGCAACATCTTCCTGGTATTTCTCTGATTATTGGTGAACTCTACCACCAATAATAATGATGATTTATCAATATGCACATCAACCCTGAAATATATTTGTACTGAAACATTAAAAATGAGGAAGCTCAGGTTCAGAAAGGTTGAGTTAGAGACTCTCATATCTCCCTCCCTTAACAGTGACTAATCTGAGACTGTGGGGATTTGACTACACATAGATGTCAAGTAATTTTGGCTGGAGAAGAACCACAGTCACTGAATCAGCTCATATAGGAATGCAGTTTGCATGATCTAAAGTAGCAAAAACATGTGAAGAATTAGTAAACCCCAAAACTGACAGAAATGCATTGCATATTTGTGCATTGTGAAGTAATCATCAC
Source organism: Ailurus styani (assembly GCA_002007465.1). NCBI lineage: Eukaryota > Metazoa > Chordata > Mammalia > Carnivora > Ailuridae > Ailurus > Ailurus styani. The sequence continues at coordinate 1,912,757 of LNAC01000284.1, read as the reverse complement.
AACTAAACCAAACATTTTGTATAAGGATCCAAATTAATAAACAAGAATGTCTACACTGCTGAATTGTGGGTCCTAGTTGTTAGATCTTAAATCAACAAGGAATGTGTGCAAATGAAATCATATGTTTATTAATTACGTTTTGAGATCTACATAAATTTATCTGTTTAGTAAGAATAAGCAAAACTAGCTCAGATTTCATGCTTAATATCTGTACTACCTTCACAGTTCTTTCCAACAGAAAAAGAATATGTTTGTTGTCTCTTGAAGACTATAAGAAAAAAACGATTTTCTCATGACATCTGGTTTTTACTTTTCAGGGGTCAGCCAAAGAAGACTGATGATAAGCAATACCTTCACTCACCTAAAGCTCCGACAGGACATGAATAGATCCATCAAAACTAAATCAGTAGCTGACATTTGTACAAAACATGCAATTAATCCAAAGGTTTATAGCTACTCAAGATAAATAACTGTCAGGAAGTCATCCTTTACTAAAAGAATGTTTCATCTGAAAGACACAGAACAATTTCTAGCTCTGCTGTGAAAGCCAACACAATGGCAATGACTGGTTTCCAAGAAATGCATCAAATTTCTCATGATTTTTGCATATATTATAAATTCGATACACTGATTAGATAAAAATACTGTCAGATATAGTACAAAATACTAAACGTAACCTCTATATGTAAGAGCAATGTCAGTGTTTCCTCCTAAAACGTCTTGATGTTTGTTTTGAAAGATAATTTCCGTTATTTATATAAAATAGGCATGTTGGTTCATATTGAATATATATATCTTTTAAAATATGATAATGGAGTTTTATTTTCAAATTTTCACACAATATTTCTTCCCATACTTTTATAAACCATTTTGGAACACTAGATTTTGATTTAACCTTAAGAATTCCCTCTTACAATCCATAGGTATAGAGTTATAAATGGGCTATCACACTTCATATGAGAAGGGGGAATGCACAAATGGGAATTAAAACTATGGTTCTGGAAAAAAAATGTGCCAAATATGTATTTTGCCATTTACTAGCTGAAGGACCTTGAGCCTTTATTAAAGCTCTTTAGGTATCAGTCATTACACTGGAAAATGGAGATAATAATAGTATGTAGATTATTAAATTGCATTAATTAAATACGATAATCCCTATGAAAGATTTAGCACAGTGACAACTTAATTCCCATCCACTGGCCAATCCATCACACTGTCTCCCGTACCTGCTACACTACATAAATGCATAGTACCCATCTAGATTGTTCTGAAGAGTAGATGCATATCATGCATAGGTCTCCTTGTCTTCAATAGCTGCAGATATTCATTTGATTATGATATATCAATTTACCAATTGATTATGATATATCAATTATCTTGTGAATATCTAATTGTTGAGTCATAGATAGCACTAGTTCTAATATGATTTGACCCTGTAATCTTTGTGAGTTGAAGAAAGACTCCAGACATGGAAAGTAGATATTTTGTTTGGGTGACATAACTTCCCTAACAGCTACCTACAGTCATTCTTATTACCTATCAGACAAAACCCCAAATCTACTTTTTGGTGTTTATGTTTAGTTACAGCCTTATCTCCACACTTTCATTTCTAATCTGATCTGCTGCAGTCCTCCTACCTGTTGGGTGATTCAAAGGGAGCATACCTCAGAATTTAAGAATAAGGAGTGGGAGCCAACCTGACATAGGTTCTCCTATTCTCCAGGTATAAGAGCTTGGACAAATTATTTTAGCCTCTTGGAACCTCAAATGCCTCATACTGATTCCTTCTTCAGTGAGTAGCTGTCAAAATTGACAGGGATGTTTGTAAACTGCTTAGCACCAAGCAGGCATTCCACAAACACTCAATAATTAGTTTCTACTTCAAGCTTCCCTTTACTTCTTCCAGGCCTGCCCATCACACGAGACTGTCCTGTTCACTACTACTGCCATTACCTGCTCCAGAAAGCCATTTCTGCACAGGCCAGGCAACTCTAAGCAATCGCTTCCCAAATGCTTGGTATCTGACTTGTAAAGCATTACACAGTCCTCCATGATTATTTAAATATTTCCCCTGAACTTCCCCCTGCCCATGAACACAAAAGAAACTTTTTTTTGTATTATGGAGAATTTCAAAGATAAATGTGTGCAGAATAGTATAATGAGCCTCATGTAGCCATCATCAGATGGCCCCACACCTTCCCAGCCCCATCCACTGCTTCCCTCCCTTCCAGTTGTTTAGCCCACAGTTGCTGGCATGTACACACATCAGTATCTCTATAAGGACTACAAATAAAAACACTGCCACATCATAATCACACTTCAAAAAATTAAGAGTAACTCCTTGTAGCCATCACATGCCCATTTAGAACTCAGTTTCCAAATTCTTGCAAATGCCAGGAATTCATTTTTCTCCTCCAGACGAACCACACATCACAATCCCTTGATTCTTTCTTAAGTTTGTCCTCACCTCCTCCTGTTGTCTCCTGCTACTAACTTTTTTTTAAATTGGCAGTTCTTTAGTTATTTCCATAAGTAAAGAAATAAGTAGCCTTTTTAAAATATAGCATCTCATTTTTTGAAAAGTTGACTTAAAATGATCCTCATAATAAGTAACTGATAAATTAATGCTAAGTTAAGGGAGGGAGTGAAGAAGAGGGGAGAGAAGGAAGAGAAAAAGAAAAAAAGAGAGGGTGGGAAGAGGGGAAGAAGGGTATCAGGGAAGGAGGGAAGAAATAAGGAGGAAAGAAAGAAATTAATTTTCATGTATGGTTGTTCCTGATGCCTGATTTGTGTCATTATTTATACCTTGAGATAAATGTTTTCCCCTGTGTTTTCTCCCAAAAACCTTATTCAAAAGATTTGATTTTTTACCTTAGAATCAAACTGTAACACAATTTAAACCTAACATTGTTTTCTTTTACATGTTGCAAGTTAATATAACTGCTTTTTTTCATCTTACTATGGGTTAATTAATTACCGCTTGTGGAGCAATGGGATTGTCAGTTGATAGGTCTCTAATGTGGGGATGCTCTGCAAAATATATTTGAAATATGCTTGCATTTAGTTGCTTACTTAATGGGCACAGGCCCCATATAGGAACCTTACCACTGAACGTAATAGAAACAATTCTAAACTGATGAATTTCATCTGTTCCAGTCCTACTGCCATTATTTTTCAGAGGAGAGTAATAAAATGTCCTTTAAATTGCTCTCTTGGAAGAAAGGAAGGGGGGAAAAAAGAACTTGGAAACAGTTATCCTACAGTTGTATCTAAATAATGTCAAACACCTGATAAAAAGATAGCCAACACACAGCTATTTCATTGTGTTTAAGCAGAACATTCTGGCGAGTAATTGAATTTCCCTTTTGCATCAGTATCTTACATCACCAAATAAGAGGACTCTTCTTAGATAAGGCAATATTTTTGTAGATGAACACTTATTATTTTAGGAATACAACTTGAAAACTTAGAGTGCTTCCTTGTGTGGTTATTTCCCATGAAGAAATACAATTGCACATCAAAATGTGTTAATTTTTCATTTAAGTCTTGTTTGTTAATCAAGCGACTCCTGGGTATTTAAACACACTGAGTTCACTTGGCACCAGAGAGCATGAGCCAATATGTTCTAGATCTGCTTTAATGATACTCTTATTTCAGGGGATGCATGACTCTATATGATATGGATAATAATATGAGTGAAGATCTATAGGATCTATACTAAAGATTACTTTAGTATAAAATAGAAGGCATGTTTCTAAAAGTAAGGTAAACAGAATATCTCTATAAATATATTAGGTCCAGCAGACAATGTCAAACGTAGATCAAAAATAATCACTGAGCTACTTCTCCCTGGATGTCTTTTACTACTTTCGTCTGGACTGCCTTCCCCCTCAATCTTACACTATTCAAATTCTGCCTATTATTCCAGTTCTTGTTCCTTGAGAGCATTTTTGAGCATGTGCATAAAACATAATAAAGACTCTGCAGTATCCTTGTTTATTTGGTGTTTTTCCTAGGCAGTTTTAATAGATTAAATTAAAGTGTATATCACTGGGGAGCTCAGTCGTTAAGTGTCTGCCTTCGGCTCCAGTCATGATCCCAGAGTCCTGGGATCGAGCCCCACATCGGGCTCTCTGCTCAGCAGGAAGCCTGCTTCTCTCTCTCCCTCAGCTGCTCCCCTGCTTGTGTTCCCGCTCTCGCTGTTTCTCTGTCAAATAGATAAATAAAATCTTTTAAAAAAATAAAATAAAATGTGTATCACTTTATATTCAAGTATTTCCCTCTACCTCCGCTTTACTAAAATTGCTCTCAAACTTTTAATCCTTTGGCCTAAATAAGGGATTTCTCTCCTGGTTAGAACATAAAGGATGCTCAGAGCAAATGGGTCTTTTTGTTTAAAATTTTAGATTTAATTTCCTGTGAATAAAATTTTAACGTGGAAAACATTAGTCTTAGTAAAACAGTAGCCAGTATGGTAAATACGGAAAATGCCAATAAATAAAGAAATCCTGTTCAGCCTCTATAATCAGGGTGATATTAAAGGTAAATAAATTGCCAAAGAAATGTTTCAGTATTTCAACATTTGGAAATTTAAGATATTTTTTAAATGATATAGCCATATGGCATAATAGAACCCTGGATTAGGAATCATGGACCTAGGGGTAATTTTTTAAATTTTATTAATTTTATATACATAAATGATCATGTAAAATTGACCATTTCATAACGTTTTATGGAGCCTTTTTTCTTTCTCTCTTTTCCCTTTTTTTTCCCTTTAGCTTGTTTTGATTTCCTCCTGTCCACTCATATTACATTACACCATATTCCATGACAACTTATGTATTCTTCATATACAATATGAATATATAACTACATAAATTTACATTATGTACTCTTCAGTATTTTCTCCTAGAACACACACATATATACACATGCATATATACATACATAAACCTAAGTATAAATTGTTTTATAACAAAAGAGGTGAGATCAAATGTATATATTTTTCTATATCCTAATTATCATACTCAATTTCATCTCTTGAAAATCCCTCTAAGTCATCCGGAATGTTTCTAAAATATTATTTTTTTATTGATCACAAAACTAATATTTTAGTGTTTATGGTATATATTTTTCTACTAAAGCTCATTAACTTCATTTTTAGTTTTTCTACCCATATAAAATTAACATCCTTGTACATGTGTTTTTTATGTACTAGTAATTTTATTTTACACACATTTCCAGAAGTGGGATTGCTGAGTATATATTTATCCTTGCATTTTCCTGACAACTACAGTTTGAGTAGTACCTTTTCGCATTTATTTGTCCATTAACATTTGCTTTTCTGTGAATGCCCTATTCAGTCCTTGGCTAATGTTTGTTTGTTTGCTTGGCTTTTTCTTGAAAATTTGAAGTGGTTCTCTATACATTATAGATATCCACTATATTTCTGTCATTAGTACTGTAATGCTTAATATCTTTATCATATGATAATTTTAATATACTTTGCTATATTTATAAAATTATGTTACTACTTTTTTCTAGTTTCTGGATTTCCCTCAGAGGTTTAGACTCTTCCTTACATTTGCAAAATGAAGAATGGTTGCTTTTTTCTAAGATTTTTCTAGTAATTTTTACATTTTATACATCAGGGTGTTATTCTTTCTGGAAATTAATTTTTATATGGTTTAAGTTAAAATTAAGTGAAATTTACTTTGGGAATGCTCGTTAGTTTTACAAAGGTATTTACTATCAAATTTCTCTATTAGGGGCACCTGGGTGGCTCAGTCATTAAGCGTCTGCCTTCAGCTCAGGTCATGATCCCAGAGTCCTGGGATCAAGCCCCGCATCAGGCTCCCTGCTCTGCGGGATGCTTGCTTCTCCCTCTGCCACTCCCCCTGCTTGTGTGTCCCTCTTTCACTGTGTTTCTGTCAAATAAATAAGCAAAATCTTTTTTAAAAAAAATTCTCTATTAGTCACTAAACTCAAATATTCCTTAATTGTAGAAAAAAATCCTTAACATCACCCTTTACGGCATTTTCTACTCTGTTCCACAAGTTCTGTTTGTTTGGTTTTTTTTTAAATCTACTAATATGCTATTTTTATCTGAAATGTATTTTCATGCCATTTTTAGAATGTTTACCTGTAAGGCAAACCTCCAACATTATTATCCTTTTTCATAATTTCCTTGGGTTGTTCAGGTATTTGTTTTTCTACATAAAGTTTAAGAAATGTTTTCAATTAATAAATATCCTGTAAGCTCTAACTAGAGCTGCATTAAATTTATATACCAATTTTAGAAAAACATGTATCTGTTATTAAATCTTCCCATAAATGAAGACAGTTTTACTTTTTGTACTCTTTATCAGGTGTTTGCACTATATGTTAGATCCATAAAAATTAATGGGAAAATCTTTTAAAGCTTTTCTATGGTCTGGAATAATTTAAACAACATTGAAGTTACCACTTCTTTAAATGTTTGATCTAATCCAGCTACAAAAATATCTGGTTGGGGCCTTTTATGTGGAAGATTTTTAAATACATATACAATCTATTTTAGACAATTGCACTGCTCAAAATTTTTGGTATTTCATAATTTTATTTTGATAAGAAATCATGTCTCTAGGTTTTAAATTTGTTGTCTTATATTTTGTTATAATTTGTATTTCAATCTTTCTTATATCTGTGGTTATAGCTCCTTTCATATATGTCATTTTATCTTCCTTTGCTTTTGCATTTTTCCCTAAGTTAGTTTTCTGAGAAGTTCAATATAATTTATTGATTTTTTTCAAAGAATCAGCATTTGAATGTAGATATGTATAAATAATTTTCTATTTCATTCATTTTATTTTTTTTCTTTATTAATTCCTCTGCCTAGCTAATTGTATTTTATTTTGATATTTATTTTTTAATTAGGTAGGATGATTGGATTCTTCTATTTATCCTCTATTTATTGTCTATCTATATATCTTTTTTTTTTTTCTTCTTTAATAACAAAAGGACTTGAGGGTTACCTAGGTGGCTCAGTCAGTAAAGAAGCAGACTCTTGATTTTGGCTCAGGTCATGATTTCAGCGTCCTGGAATCAAGCCCTGATGGGCTCAGTGCTCAGTGGGGAGCGTGCTTGAGGATTCTCTCTCTCTCTGCACCTCCCTCCGACTCACCCACACATGCAAACTCTCTCTGTCTCTCTCAAATAAATAAATAAATCTTTTAAAAGAAACAACAGAAGGACCTGAGATTGATTTTCTCATGACTCAACTTTTTCTATTATTTATAGGGTTTTTAAAATATTTTATTTATTTATTTGACACACAGAGAGAGAGAGAGAGAGAGAGAGCACAAACAGCAGAGGGAGAGGGTGCAGCAGACTCCCCACTGAGCAGGAAGCCCAATGCAGGACTCATTTCAGGACCCTGGGATCCTGACCTGAGTTGAAGGCAGACACTTAACTGAGTCACCCAGATGCCCTATCTATAGGTTTTGATAAGTAATAATTTCTCTCTTATTTTCTTCTAGATAACATAATTTTAGTACCAGTTTCTAGTTTGAAGAAAATCTTAAAGAGTATATATTTGAGGGAGATTCAATTATTAATATTTACTCACAATGTTTTTAGGTGACTGAATATATTATGATTGGATAGGAATCAAACATCAATATACTACATTTGGATAAAATGCATCTTTGGGGAAAAAAAAGCAAGAAATCTTTAGTGGCCAAATACATGACTGATTTTTATAACTGCTCTGTGAACATATTTTTTAAATATTCAAGGGTGGTAAGACTCTACATATTTTAAAGAAAATCTCCCACTACAAATATTGTCAAGTTATAGTCTCTTTACATACATTATTGCTATATTGATGGGTGTAGAGTTTATACAATTATTAATCTGTAAATTTGGAACTAATATCCCATTCCTTTGATGGCTACCTTCTCCTTCCTTTATTAATCTATAAATTCTACTTTTCTATTTCCTTGGTAATTACCTTTCCGTTTCCAGTGGACATACAAAGACATATATACAATTCTGTACCAATTCTGTAAGTAGTTATTTTACATGAACATTGTTTTCACTATGGTGCTATTTGTCACTAAAATTTATATTCATGGTATTATGACAAACAAAAGTTTTTCATGGGGCGCCTGAGTGACTCAGTTGGTTAAGCAACTGCCTTCGTTCAGCTCAGGTCATGATCCCAGAGTCCCGGGATTGAGTCCCACATCGGGCTCCCAGCTCCATGGGGAGTCTGCTTCTCCCTCTGACCGTCTCCCCTCTCATGCTCTCTCTCACTCTCACTCTCTCTCAAATAAATAAATAAAATCTTAAAAAAAAACAAAAACAAAAGTTTTTCATGAATGTTGAACATTTTAACTGAATAAACAATGGCATTCACAATGTCTAAGGTTCAACTTGGCCAGATACAAGCTCCAAGAATTGATTTCAACTTTACAAACTGAGTGCAAAAAGAGAATTATTATTGGAATTAACTAACTCTCTCTTGGAACCTCAGATACCATAGGTATCAAACTGGCATTGTCCATCACTTAACTCTTGAAGGTAAGTAACTCAACAGTTAGAAGCTATCACTTCACTTTTTATAGGTACACACATACACCGAACAGTTGGAATTGAAAATGAGTACTTTAATTTAGAAGAACTATGACTTAATCTAACAGATTTGTGTCCTATGCATTTCATAAGATTATCATGTTACTAAAGCTCCACAGTAGATGGTAAATGTTGACAAAGTTGTGTAAGTTACATAATCATTCTTTAAATCAATGTTTTGAAAATGGAAAGCCAGTGCTAAATTTTCTATTAAATCTTCATTATTTAATTAACTGCCTCCACATAAGTTTATTGAAAAATAAGGGAAAAAAGTACTACCAAACAATAAGTTAATAGTTAAAGGTTTATAAAACCACTGAAATGAAATTGATCACACTATTCCATACACTCTAGAGACTGACTGCTCAGCCTAATAACCTCCACTTATTCCAGGTAATCCTAATCTATCATTCTTGTCTTTGATTCCCCCTGATTCTTTCTGCTAGCTTTGTGCATTTCATAAACATGGCCAAATGGGGCAGCAGAATCAAATCTTTCTCCCACTACCACTGGTGATCAGAGAGATTCATCTGCCTCTCATCTCATAACACACTTCATGTTACCTCTCATCTAAAGGAGGTCAAGAAAAAGAAATGTAACTCTGGGTTAACCATTTCACATGACCAAGCATGAAGCTGGAAACTTATTTTAATGTAACAGTTAGTAATATTTTGTTGAAGGAAGGAAAGAAGTCAAGAAAGAGAAAGAAAGTAAAATTCAGGATAAATGCTAAATTTGACAAGATGATAGATCAACAACTTCACAAGTGAACTTGCCCCAGCCAATGAGTATATACTCTATGATAGCACACAGCCTAAGCCTCTATGATTATATTTTCACATGGTACTATAAAAGCTTTCCTGATTTTCCTGCCAAGTACATACTGAGCTTGCAGAAAAGAGGGAATATCTTCTTATTTTCTATAATCTTATCATCTATTACAAGTCTGGAAGAAAATGATTGAGGAAAAGAATAAGTAGCGAGAAAGATGTCCACATACATATTTATAGATACTCAAGGCCTTTAAATAAAAGCAAAAAAGTTTGCTTGAGTTCTATGGCACAAACATTCATTACTACTGCTGAGAAGGACCTTGTGATCTATCCACAGATATCCACAAAGTATGTATATCCAAATAACTAGTATATATTCTCAGTGACATATTACTAAAATCTGGCAGTACATTTCATTTAATGTGCTTACATGCACTTAATCTTTTGTTTTATCATTATATCATGTAATGATATGTATAAAATATCAACAAATTTTTCTTGCTTGATCTTCTGGAGTTATAGAAGTTTCCACCAAAGCATTCCTATTCTTCATTGCATAAATGACACACACATTTAAAAGACAAATAGCCATTTCCAAGACAAAATTTTGTCTTTTCAAGAATGTAGTAAAAACTATAATATAACCATGTACTAGTTCTGCCTTCTGCTCTTTTAAAAAATAAACTTCTCCCTGACTAGTTTGGTAGTAATTGGGTAGAAAGAATATAGCATCACTTCCAGACTCTCTGTATTGAACTAATTTTTCCCCCTGCTTTTATCTTCAACAGTATCTTTTATAGTCACTGAATAAATGCAGTACATCTATGTGTACTGTCTTGAAAAGGCAAAAACCCATCTTTTTTGGTCTTTTTACCATTTTAAGTTGATTTAGGAAGAGACATGTTTTCTTTGATGTTCTGTTCCCTACTATACCCTCTATTTAAGACCCATTAAAAGCAAAGAAAAGAGATCAAACATTCAACAAAATACAGGCCTCTTCTTCAATTAAACAAAGATTTTGCTTTTTAATGTCAGAAATCCCTTTGTAAATAATATTGTAGCCACTGGAAATGCAACAGATTAAAAATATTTAAAACAATATAGGTTGTCTACAACTGACAGGGCAAAACATTCTAAAATATAACCTAACTAGTTCAATCTATGCCAGGCCTGATACTTATAATTCTCAAAGAATAAAAATTTATTCCACAGGCAAAAGTGACTCATAGTTTTTCTTTAAATAATTAAACTTGTTCTGGCATTAACAGACTTCTTCAATTTCCATAGCATTGTTCCTCTAACAAAATTGAGTTTCCTCTCTATCGAAATTCAATGGTACGGAGAATTGTGTGTCTAGCAGGAAAATGTGTTATTGGGAGAATGTAATACAAGTTGCCTCTTTATTTATTTATTTTAAAAGATTTTATTTATTTATTTGACAGAGAGAGAAATTACAAGTAGGCAGAGAGGCAGGCAGAGAGAGGAGGAAGCAGGGAGCCCGATGCGGGTCTCGATCCCAGGACCCTGGGATCATGCCCTGAGCCGAAAGCAGAGGCTTTAACCCACTGAGCCACCCAGGCGCCCACAAGTTGCCTCTTTAAGAGGTGAAACAAAATCATTATATTCATCTGTTTCAGCCACGTCACTAGGATTAGTTGTTGGGATTCTACTTTATAACAAAGTTGATTCATTTAATCACATACTGACTGACAGACTAATGTCAATGACGGGTATTGGTGGCCGCCTAAGGCAGAAAAAACAAAAGTTTTTCTTAGGGGGTATTCATGTTTTGAATGAAAATAACAAAACAAAGCACACACAAAGAAGTCAAGATGAAAGCCTGTGCATGTTACCACACTTAAACTTTCAGACACCTGGCAGAATATGCCACCCCAAAATATGACATTTTAGCCTAAGGACTACTTTGAGCTGAAAGTAATTGAGAAGCAGATATAAGGAAAGCTCTTGCATCTCCCCCTATTTGACTTAAACCAGGCATAAATTTGTAAAAGTGCCCTCCCTCCCCGCTCTTACCGTCAAGGATGGATGTTAATCATTGGAGACAAGTCTAGGAATTTAGCCCACAGATAGCCCTAGAGGAATCTACATAATGAACCTTGATAAAACTAGTCCTTATCTACCATTAATGATTTGCATTCCCACAATTTACTGTCGCCCAAAACTCAAAATCCTTTTGTCTTGTCACATCTCTATAAAATTACTGTTCTTTTGTTAAGATGCTATATAAGCCCAAGTTTTAACCATCCCTTTGAGTTACTCATCCCTGAGTACTTCTGACTTCTATACATAATGCAAGTTAATGTTAATAAACTTGTTTGTTTTTCTCTTGTTAATCTGTCTTTTGTTAGCCTAATTTGCAGGACCCTAGCCAACTAATTTAAAGCAGAAGAAAACAAAAAAAAAACAAAAAAAACAACTTCATGCCCTGTACCTAGCAAATCCAATGGCATGGGTGCCAGCAAAACAGACAGGTTTAGACAGAACAGATGATTTTCCACTTAGACATTTAAAGAATAACAGAGCCAAGAAATAAGGGGATCAAAAGGCAAACAGGGTAATAGCAAGAATATACACAGATTGGTACAGAAAGTACAGGCATATCTTGTTATACTGCTCTTTGCATGATTGTGCTTTGTACATAATGCATTTTTTTTTACAAAAACATGGCAAAACTTTCTTGAGCAAATTTCTCAAATGCCATTTTCCCAACAGCATTTGACACTTCATGTTTCTGTGTCACATTTTGGTATATCCTACAATATTTCAAACTTGTTCGTTATTATTATATTTATTATGGTGATGTATGATCTCTGATGTTACTATTTTAATTGTTTTGGGGTGCAACAAACTGCACCTACATAGGATAGTGAACTTAATTGATAAATGCTCCACTGACTAATTGGCTGTTCCCCCGTCTCTCTCCCTCTCCTAGGCCCTATTTCCTGAGACACAATATTGAACTAAGCCAAATAATAACTCTACAATGATTTCTAACTGTTCAGGTGAAAGCAAAAGTCACCTTTCTCTCAGGTTAAGTGAGAAGCTAGAAATGATTAAACTTATTGAGAAAGGCATTTAGAAAGCTGAGATAGGGTGAAAGCTGGGCCACTTGAGTCAAGCAGTCAGATTGTGAATGCAAAAGGAAAAGTTCTTGAAGGAAATTAAAAGTGCTACCCTAATGAACACACAAATTATAAGTGAAACAGCCTTACTGCTGATACAGAAAAAGTTTGAGTGGTCTGGATAGAAGATCAAATCAGCCATAACATCCCTTAAACCAAAGCTTAATCCAGAGCAAGATCCTCAATATCTTTAATTATATGAAGACTGAGAGAGGTGAGGAAGCTTCAGGAGAAAAGTATGAAGCTAGCAGAGGTTGGTTCATGGGATTTAAGGAAAGAAGCCATCTTTATACCATAAAAGTGCAAGGTGAAAAAGCAGGTCAAACTACAGCAAGTTATACAGAAGATCTAGCTCAGATCAGTAATGAAAGTAGCTATACTAAACAACAGATTTTCAATGTAGGCAAAACAGTCTTCTTTTGGAAAAAGACACCAAGCAGGACTTTCGTAGCTAGAGAGAAGTCAATGCCTGGCTTCAAAGCCAGGTTGATTCTCCTGTTAAGAGTTAATGCAGCAGGTAACTCAGTTGAAGTCAGTGCTCACTGACCATTCCAGGAATCCTAGGATTCCTAGGGCCCTTAAGAATTTTGCTAAATCTATTCTGCCTGTGCTCTGTAAACATAACAACAAAGCCTGGATGGCAATACATATGTTTACAATGTGATTTACTAAAAATTTTAAGTCTACTTTTGAGACCTATTGCTCAGGAAAAGATTCCTCTCAAAATATTACTGTGTATTGAAAATGTGCCTGGTCATCCAAGAGCTCTGATGGAGATAAACAATGAGATTAATATAGTTTTCATCTGTTAACAACACCTATTCTGCAGCCTATGGATCAAAGATTAATTTTGATTTTTCAAGTATTATTTAAGAAATATATTTCATAAGGTTATAGTTGCCATGGATAGTGATTCCTCTGATGGATCTAAGCAAAGTTAGTTAAAAAACCTTCCAGAAAAAAAAAATCTCTATTCTAGATGGCATTGAAAACATTTGTGATTCATGGGAAGAGGTAAAAATATCAATATTATTAGGATTTTGGAAGAAGTGGATTCCAACCCTCCTAAATGACTTTAAGAGGTTCAAGATTTCAGTGAGTGAGTAACTGCAGATGTGGTAGAAATACCAAGAGACCTAGAATTAGAAGTGAAGCCTGAAGATGTGACTTAATTGCTCCAATCTTGGGATAAAATTTGAATGGCTGAGGACTTGCTTCCTATGGATGAGCAGAGAAAGTGGTTTCTTGAGATGGAAACTACTCTTGATAAAGCTGCTGCAAAGACTGTTGAAATGACATCAAAGGATTTAGAATATTACATAAACTCAGTTGATAAAGCAGTGGCAAGTTTTGAGAAGACTGACTCTAGTTTTAAAAGAATTTTTACAGTGGGTAAAAAGATATTGAACAGTATCGAATGTTGTCAAGAAATTGTGTGGGGCACATGGGGTAGTTCAGTGGGTTAAGCATCTGACTCTTGCTTTAAGCTCCTATCAAGATCTCAGGGTTGTGAGATCTAGTCCCCTGTGGGGCTCCATGCTTATCGCAGAGTTTGCATGACATTGTATCCCTCTCCTTCTGCCCCTCCTCTCTCTCTATAGTAAATAACTAAATCTTAAAAAAAAGAAAAAAGAAAAAAGAAATTGTTCGTGAAAGGAAAAGTCAACCAATTTGACAAAGTTTATTGATGTCCTATTTTAAGACATTCTCACAGCCACCCCAACCTTTAGCAATCACCACCCTGATCAGTCAGCAACCATCAACAATGAGGCAAAACCCTGTCAGAAAAAAGATTGACTTGTTGAAAGCTTATATAAAGCTTAGCATTTTTAGCAGTACTTTTTAAATTAAGATATGTACATTTTTAGACATAATGTTATTGCACATTCAATAGACTATAGTATAGCATAAATAAAACTTTAATATGCACTAGAAAACCAAAAAATTCATTTGACGTGCTTTATAATGATATTTGCTTCATTATGGTGGTCTGGAACCAAACCCCCAGTATTTCCCAGGTATGTCTGTATTGGTAAGATAAGGAGATTACTTTTACTGGGGCTTTGGATGGGTTGAATACTTGTGATTCCCTAAGTAACAGTCAGGTGGAAAACTATGAACAAACAAAAGAAGCAGCGGACACTATGTTTCTCAAGATACATGTCATCTATTATTTCTTCCTTTCCCTTCATTTAGTTTCTGGAGCACTTTATATTTCTTTCCAGTAAGAGTTTTTGTGTCCTCGTTCAGTTTATATTCCCTTAAGTAAATCTTCTCCTCAAGCCATTGAGTCTGTGGTTTCAAATACATATTCAGTGGCACAATTTCCTTTTCCTCAAGTCCATTCTTTCTTTCATCTATCAAATGAAGGACAAAATATCACTACTTTTGTCAATGCATTTAGCACTGAATCCCCTTAGAAGAGCCCACCCCCCACCTTTTTTCAGATATGTTTAAGCACTTAAATCTAAACATTAGATAAAGGAAGATTTAATAAGTCTCATTCAGTTTAATGTGCTTTCAACTTCCATTATTGAAGCATTAAATGAAGGAATAATCAAACAAGGGGAAACAGGAGAGAGGAAATGTGTGGATAAGCAACTAGGAGACACAGATGTTGAGGAATTACAATTAAGCTGAAAGATGCCCCCTAGTAACAATGTGTTCTAATGTGCAATCACCTGAATTGCCCACCAAAATATACAAATGGGTTGTTTTGCTTTATGAATGCTTAATCCTGAGGACCAGATGTAGGAAGCTATTGCTGTATAGTAAGGAGAAATTAAAGCACTCCAAATATCCAGCATTAAATCTTTCAAAACTAAAGCCAATTTATGATATTTGTCATTAACCTCCACATCTGTTTTTTGCTTTGTTTTTTTGTTTAATAAAATAGTCATTTAAGATCAAAATTCAAGTTATCTATTTTATATCATTACCCGCTTGTGCGATTTACTTGCCTTCAATTCCAAACCTTCCGATGCCTCTAATAGTTTCTGAAAACAGTGATAGTATTAACATTATGTTGAAGTTTGGCCTGGTATATATACCTGGATTTAATCAGACATAGTATAGACTTGGTCAACTAGTTTATTCAACCATTTCTTCATAAATATTAATTGAAAACTTTAGCTCTATACACTATGTTGTGGTCTCAGATGTAGTACTTTTAATACTAGTGTGCCTCCTAATAATTGTTCTATTCCTTTGAATTTTTCCTTATTTTTTCATCTTCTTTTAATCATTGCATTAATTAAAAAATTATTTTTTTCTGTGATTTCTCCTATTTTGTTTATATCTCCTCAGTCCTCTCTTTTTCATCATACATTATTCATTGATATCTATGTCACATATCATCTCAGAAGTCTGTCTTTCTCCTCTCACATTCTTATTCATTTCTTCTTTATGTGCGTTTTGCCATCTTCTCTTGTATATGTCAAGGAAAACCTCCCAGACACTAACTCATTCATATACTCATTTATTTTCTTTCCTTTTTTTTTTATTAACATATAATGTATTATTTGTGTCAGGTGTCCAGGTCTGTGATTCATCAGTCTTACACAATTCACAGTGCTCACCACAGCACATAATCTCCCCAATGTCCATAACCCAGCCACTCCATCCCTCTCACCCCCCTCCACTCTAGCAACCCTCAGTTTGTTTCCTGAGATTAAAAGTCTCTTATGGTTTGTCCCTCTCTCTCTGATTTCATCCCATTTCATTTTTTCCTCTCTTCCCCCATGATCCTCTATCTTATTCCTCAAATTCCACATATCAACAATATCATATGATAATTGTCTTTCTCTGATTCACTTATTCTGCTTAGCATAATACCCTCTAGTTCCATCCACATCATTGCAAATGGCAAGAGTTCATTTTTTGAAGGCCGCATAATATTCCACTGTGTGTATATGATATATATCACATGATATATATCACATATATGTGTATATATGTATACACACTATATATATATAATTTATATACATATGCATGATATATATATCACATCTTCTTTATCCATTCACCTATTGATGGACATCAAGGTTCTTTCCATAGTTTGACTATTGTGGACATTGTTGCTATAAACATTGGGGTTCACGTGCCCTTGCGGATCACTACCTTTGTATCTTTGGGGTAAAGACCCAGTAGTACAATTGCTGGGTCATAGGGTAGCTGTATTGTCAACTTTTTGAGGAACCTCCATACTGTTTTCCAGAGTGGCTGCACTAGCTGGCATACCCACCAACAGTGTAGGAGGGTTCTCTGCATCCTCACCAACATCTGTCATTTCCTGACTGGTTAATTTTAGCCATTATGACTGGTGTGAGGTGGTATTTTATTGTGGTTTTGATTTGTATTTCCCTGAAGGTTTGTTCAACATCCACAAATCAATTGATGTAATACATTAAGCAAAGAAAGGACAAGAACCATATAATACTTTCAATAGATGCAGAAAAAGCATTTGACAAAGTACAGAATCCTTTCTTGATTAAAACTCTTCACAGTGTAGTGATAGAGAGTACATACCTCAATATAATAAAAGCCACCTTAGCTGGAGAACACCATTTGGAAATGAAGTCCAAGGCTGAGAGGGTAACTCCTGGCCAGCAGAGAAGCTAGTCAGCTGCGTATCTCAATTCCTGAGAATTCAGCTTTCAAAGAAAGTGTCATAGCAGAATGATGAAGAGTATAGATTTGGAGTTAGACTGGTCATGTTCAAATCCTCAGCTCTAAAACATTGGGTAAGCTACTCTAACTTTATCTGCCTCAATTTTCAAAAAACCAGAAATAGTATCAGTACTGATCTTATTAGAACCATTGTGGAGATCAAACAGTTCAATATTTGTAGGTGTTTAAAACATGTTAAGTCCCATATAAGTGATAAAGTGAAAAAATACATAGACAAGTTCAAGTGCTTCCTTTCTGAAGAAAATTGCATTAACAAGTCTATTTAGCCCTCTATGTCCTCTAAATCTTCCACTCTCCCATTCCCTTTAGCAGTTTTGCAAAAATGTTTATTTAAATAAGTACCTTCAATTGAATATCTAGCTAGCTATGTAAAGCAATGACGCTTAAGTGAGAAAGAGACACACAACAGATGGTAGGAAGCATACAAAAGGAAATTAGAGAACAAATTTAAAGAATATGGTTACTTAAAGAATTAGAAAAAAGTGGATTTCTGTTTGTAAAGAAATACTGTAATGAAAAGAACGTATGAAATAGTTTAGATTTATTTTTAAACTTTATTAAAATGTTTTATTTTCTATGTGGAGACTCTGAAGCTGAAAAGTTAAATTATTCTATGGAACTCATGGTATGTAGAATGATCATAATAATATTAAAATAAGAAACAATCTGAGGTTTTAACATTATTTGCCATAGGAAAACCATATTACTTAATAACCTTGTGGAGAATCATTAAATGGTTGGGACACATTTTAGCTATTGATAGTGGGATGGAGAAAGTCTTATAAGGTAAAGTGTAAAGCATACTGTTAAAGTAACCACATTAGGCTCAAGATAAAGTCACTAATGCTGATACCCACGTCAGCAAACCAGAACTTCAATTTTCTGTGCTCAATTCTCCCAGAAAAAGAAGGCCTAGATGAACCATTCAGCACTTGTCTGCTCAGCATGTTACCTGACCCAGCTCCAAGACTTCCTTTAGCTGCATATAAGGAAGGTAATTAAGTTTAAACCAATCAGCAAATGCCCCTATAACTTCCTTTTCCAGTTCAATTTGGTCTGTACAAATCTTTTGCCTTGTACAGCTCTTTGGAACTCCTTTCAGCTAGAAGGGATGCTCCCAGTTTGTCAATCACCGAATAAAACCCTACTAGATCAGTAAATTGTCAATTTTTATTTTTCCACAGAGGAGTAACTTGGGTTTACCACTTATTTCTCACTTTTAGTTTCAGATTTCTTTTGTTTTTAGGGATAGGTTTTCACTCCCTTTGGATAGAAAGTTCTCTTCTAGTTTACATCTGATTGTAAAAGGGATGGGATTTCCAAATCAATGCTAAATTTGGTACCATATTTGCAATACATTCACTACAATATACCATGCACACCACCATACATACAGTAATATTTGTTATCAACTATGATTTATTATTCCTCAGTCAGTGGTCTATTTGTGTACTCATTGTTTTCAACAAAAGTTGGTAAGGAGCACATGCATCCTGGTGTGCAGGAAAGATAGGCACTAGGGATTTATAGATTAAAGATGTGGTCCCAGCACTCAGAGAGTTCATATCCTAGACATTCAGAAAGCAATCAAAACACTGTCTTACTAAAAAGAAAAAAGAGAGAGAGAGAGTTATGAGAGTGCAGGAGGAGTTCACCTAATTCTGAGTAGGAGTGGATGAGAGGTTTCAAATGGTTTTCCATATGCAGGAAGTGATATCTGTGCTATGTTTTAAAGCATTAGTAGAAGCTGGCCTGGGAAAGACCATGGAAAAGGATATTAGGAGCCAATTAAAGAGTCAATAACAAAATTCTAGCATGATGTAAGTTGGGTAGAAGTGAGGAGATCTGGTGAGAAATCAGGTTGAAGAAGTCATGCTAAGTAGTTTGTAATTTAAATTTGCCTATTTAGAGGTAATGGGAATATTTCAAAATAATGACCTGTATTGTATTAAAAAAAAAAAAAGGAACTGTGGGTAGATAAGTTTAAAGGAGAGATTTTCTTTAGTAATTTGGATAAGAAATTCTTTGGGCCTAAATTACGGCAATAACAAAGAATAACAGTAGAAGGGAATATAGTTAAATTCATTATGGTAATCAAAATCATTAGATATGGTAACTCATTGAATGTAGGTTAAGTTTAACATCTAGCTCTTCCTGGCTTTCATTAAAGTGATTCTTTCCCTCAATAATAGAGGAAGTAGAAAAGGAGGAAGAGACTGAATCCAGGGTTTCAGAAATCATTTCCTCTTATAAATTATAGGAAAATAATCTCTATTGTTCTATATGTTTATTGTTGGTATATACAACATATTATGGTCTTCATCTTTCACTTGAATTGAGAATGTTGTTGCTTAAATGAAAAAGAAAAATTGGTTACCTGCATGAGTGAAAAATTCATCCTATTGGACTCATGATACGTCAATCGTTACGTTTTTGAAATTGAATTGGGACCTAGCAGCATTCCGCAGGCTAAACTCAGTTCCCAGTTGTGGCACACTAGAGGAATAACATTTTCCAAGATTCAAAGCCCACTGAGTTGGTTAAAATAATAAATGGTGAAGCTAAGCTTAAGCAAAATTAAAACCAGCTGATTATAGTTAGTTTCAAACAGATTAATGTGATAGAGTTTGGGGAGGGTGGAAGAGTTCTGAAAGCCTTTGAGCAGGACACAGACACACCCTCTAAGTCAATGTGCAGCTGGACTTTGGAAAGCAGGGGTGCAAAAGATTATCTAGTTCTGTGCTTACACAATCACTTTTAGCTTCACTTACATTATTTTTTCTGCAGTCTACTGGGAATAGCAACCTGGCTTTTGGTGGACTAAAAGAAAAAGAGATTTTTTTTTTAAGATTCTATTTATTCATTTGAGAGAGATACCGAGACAGAGACTGAGAGAGAGAGAACACAAGCAGGGGGAGAGGGAGAAGGAGAAGCAGACTCCCTGCTGAGGTGGGAGCCTGACATTGGGCTTGATCCCAGGACCCTGTGATCATGACCTAATCTGAAGGCAGACGCTTAACATCTGAGCCACCCCAGTGCCCCAAGAAAAAGAGATTTTTTACACCTACACATAGAACAAGATCTAGACACTATAGTACTAAAGCAGTGAGTCAATCAATCGCCTCAGCCAGAGAACTATGAAATACAGTATTTATATCAGTGGAGAGTAAAGCTAAAACCTGGATGAGACAACAACCATCTTAAAGTGAAACCCTAGGAGAAAGGCTGAGTCATCTGTGACTGCTGATCTGTGAATCCATGGGGTGGCTCTAACTGAACATTTATTCATTCATCCATCCACTCATTTAAATAACTACTGGATACCTACACTGTGTGTGCAGCTTATGCAAGCAGATAGAGTTACAATAGTGAAGAAGGCAAACAACGTCTGCCCTTGGAAGCTTTTGAACATTACTTACAAGTCATATGTAAAAAGAACATCACTATCTAGCACAGTATGAAAAAATTAGGTAGAAGTAAAATGTGGTGTCAAGATGTACTAGCAAGATGCACTCCCTAGGGCGCCTGGGTGGCTCAGTGGGTTAAAGCCTCTGCCTTCGGCTCAGGTCATGATCACAGGGTCCTGGGATTGAGGCCCCCATCGGGCTCTCTGCTCAGCGGGGAGCCTGCTTCCTCCTCTCTCCTCTCTCCGCCTGCCTCTCTGCCTACTTGTAATCCCTCTCTCTGTGTCAAATAAAGAAATAAATAATAAAAAAAAAAAAAGATGCACTCCCTACATCACTCTAAGATTGGCTGCATTTAAAGTATGAGGAAAAGGGCGCCTGGGTGGCTCAGTGGGTTAAAGCCTCTGCTTTCGGCTCAGGTCATGATCTCAGGGTCCTGGGATCGAGGCCCGCATCGGGCTCTCTGCTCGGCAGGGAGCCTGCTCCCCCCCCCTCTCTGCCTGCCTCTCTGCCTCCTTGTGATCTCTCTCCCTCTGTGAAATAAATAAATAAAATCTTTAAAAAAAATAAATAAAGTATGAGGAAAAAAGGAAAAGATGGAGGATGCAAATAAGGATATGCCCAGAATAAAAATCATTATGTGTAATTTCCTCCCTGGTACCTAAATGAACTCCTCCAAAGAGAGAGCAGAAAAAGTACAAGGTGGTAATCAGGAAGGACTAAAAGTCATTCAGAAATATTACATCATTTTTGTTAAACACACATTAGTTTTGTAAATATACTGAGGCAGAAAAGCCCAAAATGGCCAACTCACTGAGATAAGGAACCCCCAAGGATGACTTGGCACTTCTCTACCAAGTCACTTCCGCATAGCCTAAAGAACTGCCATATGGCCCTGAGCCAATCAGCGGTGAGAACCCGCGAAAAATTCCTAGTTTGCCTATAAATACCCTCCCCAATCATAACCGGGTGCTCAGCCTTTGTGAAATGATTTCACTGGGCCCGCTGACATTAATAAAGCTGTGTTCTCCCAGCTCTCCGTGTGCCGCTTTAGTTTCTTGGTTGCCTCTTAGGTGCGCCCCACTGATTTTGGCGGACCCGGAGCTGAGTTCGCCCGGACAACCGAGGCTCACCTCCACCCTGCTGGACCCATGATAGGAGACCAGGGACAGCTGGCCGGATCCACCTGTCAGACCAGGTAAGCCCTGGGGCCACTTTCCGAGTCAGATCCATCCAGAGAGACGAAAGGGGAGCCTGATCACCTCCCATTAGCCAGGGATACCCAGAGTGAGGTGTCCAACCAGCATGAATCTGAGGAGTGCCTGAATGCATGAATGTGTCTGTATGGCTCCACCACTTCAGCTATGGAGTCTGAGTGGGCTGCACCCTGAGTCTCATGGAGCGTCATATGGCCTAAAGGTCATCTACTCTGCGAAGTAGCCCGGTCCAGGGCTTATATGGATAGACCTTAGCTAAGACGCTCCTAAGTTCCCGAGAGGGACGCGAGCTGAGCAGGACAGCATCTGAAAGATCCCCTGTCTGCAACACCGTTCGCGATGGGTGGGAAACCCAGTAAACCCACTGTCTTAGATTGTATGCTTAAAAACTTAGAAAAGGACTGAGCTCCTGTAACACTGGGAACCCTTTCTCTGCCTTCTGGCAGCACTTTGTCTCTCCTGTCTCCCTCTTCTCTTGTTTCTGCACCAACTTGGGTGTGGCCTGAATAACTGGCCTCTAGACCATCCTCCGTCCCTCCTGCTCCATGGCTCCTCCTCTCTTCACTATCAAGGAGCAAGAAGAGCACACCCTGGACCTAACTAACAGCTCCCACTCCAGATTCCCCCACCGGTGTCTCAGGTAAAAATTGAAAATGGGGTGGGCCCAAGTGTAACATAATTCAGTATTTGAACTAAGTTAAGTCTGTTGGTTTAATGAAGATAGATTTGTCTTTAAAGTTATCTGCACTAAATATAAAACTTATCTATGGAGGTTTGCTGAAGGTCAAATAAACTCATATTATCTCTGTTGCAATTTGGTAACAAAAAAATAAACTTGATAGTTAATTGTCTGTCTTTGAAGTTTTCATGGGTAATTGTTAAAATAGCTTTCCAAGTCTTTGGTAACCTGAAACTTTAAAGTTTTGCTTGGATGATAAATGAAATTAAATTCATTGGACATCTAGGTCTTTTCCAAATAGGATAAAATGCTAAAGCATTGAATACTGGACATAGGTTTATGTTTTGACTTCTTATGCAAAAAACTAAGGATATGTAAATCTGTTGGTAAACATATTTTGTGCTTAACTGGTTCACAAAGTTGCCATCTAAAAAATTCTGGTGTCACAGCAGTTTGCAATTGGTTACTCCTTAGTCTTCACTGGAGACTAAGGTTTCTAAGAGTGTAAAATTCTGCTAACTGTAACTAAGACTGATGGAAATAAGGAAAAAACTCTGTATGTGGAAAAGGAGATACATAAAAAAGATATAAGGAATGGGACTGCATTTTTGTTAAAGGTAGAAAAAGGTAATTTTGTCCTAAATGAGACTGGTTGTTTGGGGGGAAAAAATGGCTTAGGACAAAATCAGAATGCAAAGGAAAGTTGTAGAAGGTTTGTGGAGAGAAAACTTTGGAGAAGAATTTCAGGTGTGGTCAGGATGGACTAAGATCGAAATAAATGAATTTTAAAGACACTGATGTAAGAGTGAAAATCTGCCTTCTCTCTGTTCAAAAGGACAAAGTTTTCTCCAATTGTTGGTCTGATCTTGATTAAGAAAATATAAATAGTTGTTTTCTCTTTGCCTGCCAGAAAACCAGTTTCTATGTTTGGTTTTATCAGATCTTTAACATCCCTAATCCTATTTAGAAATGTGCTTTAAAACTTTATAAGGTTTTGGGCGCCTGGGTGGCTCAGTGGGTTAATGCCTCTGCTTTCGGCTCAGGTCATGATCTCAGGGTCCTGGGATCGAAGCCCGCATCGGGCTCCCTGCTCAGCGGGGAGCCTGCTTCCCCCTCTCTCTCTCTGCCTGCCTCTCTGCCTCCTTGTGATCTCTCTCCCTCTGTGANAAAAAAAAAAAAAACTTTGTAAGGTTTTAACAAGGGTTCAAGATTTAAATTGTAAATGAAGTCTCTTTAACTCCTTAGCCCTTTTCCTTCCTATGCTAAGTTACTCAGGCAGTACTGCTAAACAATAAACCTTAGGTTACAGTTGGGTAAATACTGTAACTATTCTAGAGGTTATACCAATTCTTAAAGTTTTAATGTTTTAATAAGGTCATACTTGATATTTTAATTATTAAAATGTTATGTGTCACAGAAGTAACCTGATTTCTTTGCCAGCTATATTGTAAACTCTCCTCTCATCAGCTCTTTAACCATGTCCATTCTGAGTTTTTGTCATTTATCATTGTTCCAATTTTCTTGTAAAATGAGTTTCATCTTCAAGGAGGTTCATATAAAGGACTTTAGAACAAATACAGGTATTCAATATATTGAAAATTCTAAAACTGAAATGGGTAAGAATTTCCAGAACTAACTAAAGCTGCATTCAACCTAAACT
Source organism: Ailurus styani (assembly GCA_002007465.1). Classification (NCBI taxonomy): domain Eukaryota; kingdom Metazoa; phylum Chordata; class Mammalia; order Carnivora; family Ailuridae; genus Ailurus; species Ailurus styani. The sequence goes on along the minus strand of LNAC01000284.1, from coordinate 1,888,576 downwards.
AGAATCAGTAACATGGGACTAAATGAACTAAAAGATTATAATGTTATGACTCTTGTTTGAAACATTGCTGGTTCTCTAATGTTTGTTCTTCCAGACTAAAGAAACATTTTCTTAAGATATCTGTGACTTACAGAAATGTAAAAATACTCCTTTGTAAACAAACCAAACCATTTGGCTGTTCTCTCTGTCTGAACCCTCTGAAACTCAAAAGGTCTCAGTAAGTATTCCTTCTTCCATGGCAATCCTAGTCATTTGCATAAGTTCCATAAGAATCTGTTCTCCTTGTAACAGGACACCACTGGAAACATTGGTCCAGGCTTTTGACTGGAATGTCATATTTGAGAAAGACATGCATAAACTCAGATATCTCCAAACAGCTTTAAGGAACTAAGGTTTGACTTAATGAAACCTGGAGCCATCAAGCCCTTTGGAACTGTGGGCCTGACACCTTGCTTACAGAGTTCCCAGCAGCCTCACCAGGTGAGTAAAGAATATCACTCCCTGGCAGGTGCAGGAACCTCAGGATACTTTGGGGACCTCAGGAAGAGGAATTCACCCAAATCTACAGGTATCGCAGGAATATCTGATGGCAAGTACTTGGCTTGGCTTCTGGCCTGGAGAGGCTACTAAAAGTTCAACCTAGAGATTCCTTACAAGAAGTTCCAGCAAGGCAGATTCTAAAAAGATCTATATGATCACTCACTGTTCTTGCTGAGCTTATGTAAATAATGAGGCCAAGTTTATTAAAACTGGACTTTTTTTCAAATAAATCAGTCCTGATTTGGCTATCTCTGGAAATGAGGGTTATTTTAGAGAGAAAAAATTATGTTTCAGTAACACACCTTTGTGGATGTTAAACTCTAGATCTGATTGTCATTTTTTGTTTATCTAAGCTAGACAACTTGAAGTAAACTTCAGAGAAATTACTAAAGTAACTCAAATAGACAATCTTCTTGCTTACTATTCTGTGATGATAGTAACAGAACCCCATGGGCACATAATTATTTAAACAGCTGGAAAATGGGGTTAATTCCCCACAATTGTGTAACTTAACTATCACCTTGACCAAATTCTATGTGGCTGGGATCACTAAATTCCCCAAAAGCCAGAAGCATACCCCACTCCATAAGATTAACTATGGATTTGTGGAAATAATGGATGACCTCACTTTCTTTATAATTGGATTGCATGATGGACTTGGGACTCCCCTTATCTCTTGACAAGTTTTCTCCCACTTGACAATGATCCTTTGTAATTAGGATATTGTTAAGTTTGGACCTCAAGAAGGACTTCTTAATGGTTTCATCTCTTAGTCATGTTTATTCTAGAAGCTACCTGTATTGAGGTACAATAGCAAACAAAGGCCTTAACTAAGCATAGAACAGCCCTCCTCATAAAAGAAGCCTCAAAGCTCACTATGGGACAGTCCCTGACTGTAATGACTTCACATCAGGTCCAGAGTGCCTTAGAAACCAAAGGCCAGGGCGCCTGGGTGGCTCAGTGGGTTAAAGCCGCTGCCTTCGGCTCAGGTCATGATCCCAGGGTCCTGGGATCGAGG
>LNAC01000284.1:1866042-1886915 GCA_002007465.1 Ailurus styani | reverse complement strand
AAAAAAAAAAAAAAAGAAACCAAAGGCCACCAATGGATGATGGAGGCCGACTTACTAAATACCATGCTTACAGATATGCCCGAAATAATACTTAACCTGTCAAACTTTAAACCAAGTTACCCTTATGCCTGGGCCTGACAATTGTACTTCTCTATAGAGCATAACTGTTCAGAGGTTACCGGGTAAGGTGACCTGGCATCATCAGATGGCTAGCTCTAAGTGAAACCCACTGGATATGTGGAACTGACCTGTGGCCCTGGTTCCCCCCCACCCCCGCTCCATGGCTAGGTCACTGCACCTTAGGTTTGGTTTGGTTTCATGGACACATTACTAAAACCATCACTACTCCAGCTAACCTCCCAATTTAAAGCAGAAATGGACATGATCTATTTTTAAATGGTATGATCACTTAACACCCATTTTTACTCCATCTGTAAGGCTAGAGGATGTCAGCTGACATGTAGAAGCCCTTAATAAATCTACCATGAAGGCACTCAGTGATTCACTAAATAGCATCTCCTTACTTCATGTCAAAGTCACACAGATGCATAAAGCTGTCCTACAAAACACAATGGCCTTAGATGTCCTAACAGCCACACACGGCAGCACAGGTGAATCATCAAAACAGACTGTTGTGTGTACATCCCATATTATCACAAAAATGACACAGGACTAATACAAGATATGAATGCCCAAACTGGGGCTGTATGAAGTCCTCCTCTCTCTCTCAGTGGTTGGTTTACTTCACATTGACAGATGATCCTTACCACTCACAGAGATACTGCTTTACTGTCAGGGTTGGATTCAGCTACCTCCATCTCGTAACTCCCTATACATTCCCCAACTGAACAATATTGACCCATAGGTAGGGACAGCTCTATACCCCCATTCAGCAGGAAGAAGTTACAGAAGATGAGACCTTCCACCTTCAACAGCCTTAAAGATTTAAGGGTCAAAATTGTTCAGGGGGAAGTGATGAGGGAACAGAAGGCTAGCTGAAGACGAAGCAGAAGCTGACAACCTACACCCCCAGGGATTTTTCTCTCTTGTGAGGACAACCTCCTCTTCAGATGTTGCAATGTTAACAAATGTACTTCTGACTGCATACTTGTTTTCTTGTCCTCCTCTGTTTCACTTTACTCAGACCTACAGTTCCAGTCCCAAGTGACTCCTGGCATACGAGATCGTCGTGCCGCAATACTCCCCTTCCTAATAGGAGCCAGAATACTTGCTGGAGTTGCCACCAGGGCATCGGGTCTTGGACTCCTTAACATCCTTATAAATGCAGCTCACAAGCTTGGCCACAGTTACTCTGCAAAAACCGACAAGCTCTAGATCTCCTCACTGCTGAGAAAGTGGGGACATGCCTCTTCCTACAAGAAGAATGCTAAAACTACATCAACCAGTCCAGGATTGTCACCTCCAAGCTGCAAGAGGTCCGAGATTGCATTCAATGGCATCGAGAAAAACTTACTACTTGGGGCTTCAACGCCCAGACATGAACATCATGATTACTTCCCCTTACTGGGCCCCCTCCTGTCCCTATTTCTCCTGATAATTCTAGGGCCCTGTATCCTCACCAGCCTCCTTTGCTTTATCAGGAAAACCATCTCCCAGCACACGACTGCCCACATTCTCGCCCTCCGAGAATATCAGCCCCTAAATATAAATGATGATCTCTAGGGCATCCCTATCGATCATCCAGAGGGGGGACATGAGGCGGAAAAGCCCAAAATGGCCACCTCACTGAGATAAGGAACCCCCAAGGATGACTTGGCACTTCTCTACCAAGTCACTTCCGCATAGCCTAAAGAACTGCCGCATGGCCCCGAGCCAATCAGTGGTGAGACCCCGCGAAAAATTCCTAGTTTGCCTATAAATACCCTGCCCAATCATAACCAGGTGCTCAGCCTTTGGGAAACAATTCTGCTGGGCCTGCCAGCGTTAATAAAGCTGTGTTCTCCCAGCTCTCCGTGTGCCGCTTGAGTTTCTGGGTCACCTCAGAACTTCCGCAACAATACAATTAAGATAAAATATAAGAAAAATACTTATTTAGGGGCGCCTGGGTGGCTCAGTGGGTTAAAGCCTCTGCCTTCGGCTCAGGTCATGATCTCAGGGTCCTGGGATCAAGCCCCACATTGGGCTCCCTGCTCAGCAGGGAGCCTGCTTCCTCCTCGCTCTCTGCCTGTCTCTCTGCCTACTTGTAATCTCTTTCTTGTCAAATAAATAAAAATCTTTAAAAAGAAAAATACTTATTTACAATCAAACATGAGAAAACAGTATCAGCTTTGTAAGAATGTTGTGAGAACAAACTGCATATTTGAAAGCACCGAAACTTTGTGGGCAGGTGGGTAATATCTTTTAAGAAGTTATTTAAGAGGAATTTGTAGAACTGGGAACCTCATATAATACCAGTGAATACAGTAGAAATTAATATAATCTATTGTAAGAGCAATTTGGCTTTATTCATCAAGTGTAATAAAAATATGTACACCCTTTGATCCAGCTATTGAATTTCTATGCCAAAAAAAATGGAAAGTAGACCAAGATGTTCGCTGTAGTGTTATAATAATTAACACAACAAGAAAAGAAAAAAGAAAAGAAAACATATAATAAGAGGGAGGAAATTAAATAATGAAATCATATCACAGAGAATTAAGACATCTATAAAAAGTTGTATCACCATAGAAAAACGATGAAATGTTAAGTGAAAATTACTTAACTTTCTCTCACATATGTGTGAATATAAACACATGATTAATAGAGATAGATTAAATGGAAATACTTCTTGTTAATTTGGAGATGACTAATCTGAGCTGAAGGATCATGAGTTGTGTTTCTTTTATTTTATCATGTCTAAGTTTTTGGCAATGAGCACACTGTCCCTCTGCCTCTTCCCCTGCTTGCACTCTCTCTCCCTCTCAAATAAATAAATAAATCTTTAAGATTAAAAAAAAAAGCACAAAGAAAATTTGATTATATATTGAATAATTTGATCTAAAATGCTTTCTCAGTTAGAATATCAGACAATACATGTCTAAAGATGGAAAGTCTTTGGAGAAAAATCAATTAAAACTCAGAGAACAAATATACAAGCTTACAGGACTTTCCAAGTGTTGGCCTGAAATAGCAGTATAGATGTTCCATTAAAATATTTAAAAAAGAAAAGGTTATTGAACAATTTTATCATACAAAAAGATAAACTTTATTCAAAATACTTTCAAATTTAAAGATGTTAGCCAATTATGATACATTATTTTGCTTAAGAGATTCGCAACTGAGGGAACAGTTTATTTTCTTTTGCTGCAAAACCCCACTTAGAAAATACTTACCTCACATTGATATTTAAATGTAACACTGAGACTTTGTATGTGACTCCTAAAAACAGATAACAAGATGTTGAGAATATAACCTGCTTTTTCTACCTGCGGACATTTCTAACTACAGTTCAAGTTGTCTCCTGCTAGATGAAGCATAAACCGAGAAAGAAAAGCCACACCTGAGATGGGAACTATTCTACCTTCAATGTCATTCAAAAGAGGCCTCAGAGAAAGTTCTGTGTTCTTTTTGGTATTGGCACCTCCACCTTTATCTTCAGACAGAAAAACAAGTTATTAGGAGATCCTACTGGCCAGCACCAGCCCCTTTTCAAAGGCAAATTATTGTATAGTATCTAACATGATGCTTAACCTAAAGCTATTTGTTGAAAGAGTCCTTAATATGTGAATCTAGAATGGCCAGATGTAAATATGCACTGAATTACAGTTAATCTCTGTTACGAGCTTCCAATGATAAAACAAATAGATTCTATTTTTGAGATGTATAAATCAGTTTGCCTAATGTTTACATCTGGATACTACCTAATTACTAAAGCTCACTGTATTTTTTTTTACATAAAAAAAATAATGGTGACCTTATGAAAATCTCTGGAGTTTGGGAGAAAAAGAGTAGTGGCTCTTTAAAAAAAAAAAAAAAAAAGGAAAAACAACCAACCCAGGAACCTAGGTTAGGAGCAAGTTTCCCATCAGTACAACCAAAAGTTTCAGTCTAGAGAACTAGGAAGTCCTTTTGTTTAATATTTTTCTCCTTCATCATACTTGTTTGTCATGAAATTCCCCCCCGACACTGTCACATGGAGGCGAAATGAAGAAGGAGCTCAAGCACGAGAAAATGTTACTTACCGTATTACGGAATTATATGAGTATCTAAATCCTATAAATATGTAGGCATATTTCATGTATGTGTGTACATGTGAATTTATTTATATGCATATAACATGTCTGATTCTATGTTTCGGTTGCAGATTTGGGGAGACTGTTACATGAACTACCATACATGTCTAAATACTTCTTTTATAGATAAAGGTTACCATGTATGAAGTGATATATGAGGGTAGAAAAGTACACTTTAATGTATAAAAAAGTATTCTGAAGAGACTTCACCTTTTAAAATTATATATAATTCCAGGTCTCTAACTAGGACAACTATTAGCTAAAGTTTAAAATTTATCTTGAGTATAGAGTTTCTCATACACTCACTAGGAGTACAGCCTTGGTGAGTCAGCTCTAAAGCATGTTCCATACCAGTGTTATTCAAAGTGTGCTGTGAGAATGTTTTCTTATTGATCCATGATGAAGGAAATACAGAAACTGGGAGCAAGTGATTGAAAACTTCAATAGCAATTTTACACATAGTTTTATTTTTGTTGGATCTAATAAGAAAAAGTCTCAAACAACCTACCACTTCTCTATGGGAGATTCCTGAGGTCACTTCCCAAAAAAACCTACCTGAATTCATATTTTTGTCATAGGTTCTGTTCCTGAAGTCAGACAGTTTGTTTGGTCTACTCCCTTATCACTGACATCTATAACAATGCTGACATATAGTAGCTGTTCTATAAAAATTAAGTAATATTTATTTTATTAAAGGTTGAGTAACCTTGGACAAATCAGTCCACTTCCCTGTGCCACAGATTCCTCATATAATGTTCAGAATGGATAACCCTCAAATGTCTTCTGGCTTCTAGCTCTATAGTTAAAGAATTGGTTTTCTGAAGAATTCTTGTAGCCAATGTTTTCTAAATCCAAAAAAAGAGACAAATTCCAGTGGAATAAAGTGGGTGGAAGTGATACTCAATGAGAAATAGGAAATCTAAAGGATGCTTCGAATTGGAATGGACAGAGAGGAGGGGAGGATCCATGTGAAGACAAATCGACGTTAAGGGATGAGAAAGCACAGGACATGTTGAGAAACCGGTATGTGTAAACCAGGGTTTCCCTGCATAGTGAATTTTTTTAGAAGAGTAAAAAGTTATCTGAGAAAAGCATTTAAAGACTGGATTAATGGCTTTCTCTGACAGGCAAAAGCTTGGGATTTGTAAGTATACATGGGTCTATAATACTTTGGGAAGACACCAAAAATTTTAAACCTACCTCTAGATGTAATTTATATCAGTAGACCCTTCTAAGCACTAAGAGCTCATATAGGTAATGACAAGAGTTAACACTTGAGCATTGACTATGCTCTGGACATAGTATTAAGAGCTCTGTAGATATTAGTCTATTGAATTCTCACAACAACCATATGTGGTAGTTAATTTCTATCCTCGTTCTGTAAATCAGGAAACTCAGGCACATCATGGCCAATATCACACAGTTTGAACCAAGGAATGTTTACTCCAGGGCTGGAAGTTTCACTATTTTTAAACAAGGGATGTAGCATGCATTGGACTCCTAAAAGTCACCGTCTGTCTTGAGGATTGAGGGGGATTTGTTCAGGAAAGGGCAGAAGGTACATAATGGGTTACACAAAACACAAGTGGGAGCTTCTGAGAGGTGTTAGTCCTATGTTTAGAAGAGAGTGAAGAGTTCCCCAGATGATAATATATCAGAAAGCTCACATCAGGGAGTAGTAAAAAGGAGGCTAGATACAGCATAAAGGCGACTTACATACCTCGACTGGCTTAGCTTTCCGAAAAGGTCAATATTGACCCAAATACTGATCTTAAAAACACTTTGGGAAAAAAAGTCTCTTTAGACTCCATTCTTCATTGTATACATTGATCATCATATGAGATGCTCTCATTTTCATTTTATTTAATCTTAATATCTCTCTAAATGAGTTGGCATTATTATCCCATTTCCAGATGACATATGAATAATTTTATACAAAATTGTATTGCTAACAGAGTCTCACCCTTCACTGATTCATAACCAGTTTATATCCTACTGTCTTACACTTGTTAACACTTGTTTTCCCCAGACAGAGTGCGGGCATTCTGAGACAAAGGAACATATATCACCCAACTTTTTGTCTCTAGTACCTACTGTGATTTGGGGATGTCATAGATATGAAATGCATAAAATAAAATGAAATAAACATTTAAAATGATAGGCAGGTTTTAATACCACTCTCTAAAAATGAAAGCCCTATTAAAGAATTTTGGCAAAGGAAATCAGAGTTCTTCATGCACTGATGTAGGTTCTTGAATCCTAAAGACTTCCTTTTTTTTTTTTTAAGATTTTATTTATTTATTTGACAGAGAGAGAGAGAGAGAGATCACAAGTAGGCAGAAAGACAGGCAGAGAGAGAGAGAGAGGAGGAAGCAGGCTCCCTGCCGAGCAGAGAGCCAGATGTGGGGCTCGATCCCAGGACCCTGAAATCATGACCTGAGCCGCAGGCAGAGGCTTTAACCCACTGAGCCACCCAGGTGCCCCAAGACTTCCTTCTTTAAAATGCACAGCAAAACAAAACTTTCTCCCAGAAATGTCTTAAAAGAAAGAAAATTAAACAGAACACAAGGCTACCTTAACAGTCTCCAGTTCATTAGAAGCTTCTTTCTGTGTCCTCAATCTGTGAATGAAGGGGTGCCCAGATGTTCAGACCAAAACCTTTGGGTCACCATCGACTCAGGTGGTTTCTCTCATTCCTAATTTACAAGTCACCAGCAAATCCTGTTGGTTCTAATTTTAAAATGGATTCAAAATGTGAACCTCCACCTTCCACACTAATATGCTGAAATGAAGGATCACTCACTTCCACCTGGATTTTTATGATAGCCTTATAATTTGTCATCTCTGCTGCTATTCTCCTTTCCCAGGTGGTCTCTTCTCTAATTAGCCAGAGTAACCCTCTTAAAATCTATCACAGCATTCTATCCCAAACTATCTAATAGTTTCTCCTTTCATTCAAAGGTCCAAGCCCTCCAAACGCCTGTATTTTCTGTCCTGCTCACTTCTTTGACATCATTACCTTCATGCTCACACGGCACCATTCAGAACTCTGCCATCCTTTTAACACACCAAATATGCTCCCAGCCCAGAGAATTGCTTGAAACACTCCTCAGTTATTAGTTTATGTTCAAATATCACCTGTCAGACTGCCTTCACATAGCATCTTACGTGAAAAATTATCCATACCCTCTCCTCATCACCTGATCATCCCAAAATGCCTGCTTGACTTTTTTCATAACTTAACTTTTTTTTATAACTTTGTACCATCTGACATATTTTACTTATTTATTTATTTACTGTCTGTCTCCTCCAAATAGAATATAAGTGCTGTGAAATCATTTTATTTCATAAGTGCAGGGAATCATTTTAGTTACTGTCCCTCCCCTATCAGTAACTAGAATAGCACCTGGCACAGAGTAAGTTCTCCAAAATGTATTTTAAATGAATAGTGAGTGAAGGAGAGATATCATCTCTCTCCTGAAATTATTATTTGAATTAACCACCATTACTGGCATAAATCAATTTTCCACACAACATTAACCTGCCCATCTGCATATTGTGACTTTATATTAAAGGAGAAGCAATTTTAAAATAGTACATGATCACCTATGTTGGGGAATTACAGAGTTTTAGACAGAAAAAGAGAATTAGAAGCCAAAGTAGCATTTAACTCAAACATTAAGGGAATAATACTGTATCATTTAAATGGTGACTCCAACTAAAGTTTACTCTTAAACAATGGCAGCTTCTTAAATTTTAAATCCGTTGCTCATACCAGCATGGTTGAGGGAAAAACTTCATTATTAAATAATCTGATGCTCCTAATATTATGATTACCTCAAAGTTACAAGGCTGTAGTCCCCTAAACAGAAAAATATCCAAACAAACTAAACAATATTTTTGAAAGCACATACAATAATTACAGTGTGAATACACATTGACTGAAACATAATTATTAATTTCCTGGCTTTAAAAAAAGCCTCACTGGAGTGCCTGGGTGGCTCAGTCATGAAGCCTCTGCCTTTGGCTCAGGTCATGACCCCAGGATCCTGGGATTGAGCCCCACATTGAGTTCTCTGCTCAGTGGGGAGTTTGCTTCTCCCTCTCCCGCTCTCCCTGCTTGTGTTCTCTTTCTCTCTTGTTGTCTCGCTATCAAATAAATAAATAAAATCTTTTAAAAAAATAAAATTTTCTCCTAAAAAAATTAAAAAATTAAAAAAATTTTAAAACCTCATCTATTCTGCATAATAAATTCCTTATTAGTAATGACTCCACCTTTGCAAAAGTTAACCCAATTCCAGCTCAATATTTATAGGGGCAAATATGTTTTAAAATATTCAAAGAGATTTTCACTTGGATATTTTTTCCTGCCATATCATTTCTAACTTGCTGTAGGCTACCTTTCATTAAAAGTTGATGTGACAGATTGCTGTAATTTTCAAATTGCTAAATACTTCTGTCAAGCCCCTTGAGGCATTTTCAGAATTTGGTTCTTGGATTTGTTGGGATGATTTCCAGGGCTCTCCTTTTTGGTGGGGATGAGGTGAGCAACGGCTTGAAACTATGATTCATTTCTGTTTGAGTTTCTGTCAGATACGTGCAGAAAAAAGAAAATGACTAATCACCTACTAAAAATGGCAACAGATGCCATAAGCAAAATTTCATTCAACCTGTTAACTTTGGTTCCAATGTAAAAATCATTTAATTAAAAGTCTTAGTTTTAAAATATCATTTTTAAAAAATAACATCTGCTTCTAAAATATTAGGTAATAAATTTTATGCTCAATATTTTAAAGTTCTTCATAATGATGTTTTCTGCATTTCAGTGTATATACACCAACACACATATATTCACAGGATCTGGTTTGCAGTTACATGAGGATAGATAGATAGATAGATAGATAGATAGATAGATAGATCGATCGATCTATCTGAAGTAAGGTCTAATAGTTTATATACAAATTAAGCATTCTTGTTTTTAAAAAGTCCTAATGGTGTCATGTTTACTACATTCGGTTCACATGAAATAGTAATTAATGTTTTTATTTAATGTTTTTCTACCTTTGGTAGTCTAAGCAAATTTTTGTTCAATGTTTCTTTGACTTTGTATCTGAAAAAAAAAAAAATAGGACCAAGAAACAGCAGCTCAGGTTTGTGATTCAAAGCAGCACACTGATAAAATAACAGAGTTCAAACGTCTTCCTAAACTAAGCAGTAGCCAGTGAAATTTTCCCCACTCCCATGAAGTACTTTCAGAGACTTTGTTCACAACACTTAAAGTAGGTGGCATAGAGTGGAACCAATTAAGGACAGGGGACAGACAGATCCCGAAAGAGAAAAGGGGGGATAATGGCAAGATTATTTCTTATCTGTCCCGTATGTCACAGCAAAGAAGCTATAATAGTATTTAACGACTCAATGTCTATGTAAAGTATTCATAAAGTCTATCATCTTTTTTGGCCTGAAAGTAGGGCTAATGCTGGAGTGGCTATATTCTCCCTCTTCTTTTAGATAAGCTTAAGAGCCTGTGATCTCACTAAGGGGGGAATAAAAAAAAAGTAAAGTTAATACTTTAACATTTATCATTATATCTGCATTACTTAACATAGTTTGGTGAGCTTATGTCCCATTTTACAATAAGGAAACCAAAGCTCAGAGAAGATAAATAATTTGACAAAGGACAAATAACTAATGAGTTGTAGAGGGGGAATCTACCTAGGGCCTCTGACATTTAATCCAATTGTTATTCTACTAAATATGCTTAAACATGCATCCCTGACATTTTGTAGATGGAAAATAGAAAGCTCACAAAAGTCAGGTGACTTTCAAAGCTTCAAAAACCTAAATAGAGTACTATTCTTATTTCAAACCTAGTAATATATGCTTGACTTCAAAAAGTCTCCTAGTCTTTTTGAGCCACATATATCTCTGAATCAGATAATCTCCCAAGTATCTTTCAGTTCTAAAATGTATAAATTTTTTATTCTGTATTGGTTCTAACCAAAATCATAAACTGGTTGATATTATCAAGAACAAGTCCAAATGGCCATGGATGGTGTCAAATATTATTGCTATGTTGATAAGAGCATCGTTTCAGCAAACAAAAAAATACTGATTCGAAAAATATGCATTGGTTAGGAACCAATAGTAATGGTGCCAGGAATGGCTATTATCAATGTTAGCCACGATTAGAAAAAAATACAAAAGTAGGAATTTGTCACAATTAAAATGCATACAACGATTTTTTTTGAACTTGGAACAATAATTCTTTCTCTTCCACCTTTAATGGCTAATTCATTTGAAACTCAGGAGGCAAATCAGTGAACATTCTACCCTTATTAAGAACCAAATTTTAGCTGCTAATCTCCTAGGAAGTCATGACAAAATACATTAAACATACCTGTAGTAAGTTATTCAAATGTGACAAGGTAAAAACCAACCTTCTGTTCAACTGATATAAAAAAATGAATTTGTGAATGAAATGATAGAGCATATAGTCCCAAGGAGAGCATAGGAATTATGATTTCAATTATTTCAAGAATCATCCCTCTGAATCTTGGAAACCTAAGAAAGTCAGTTTTAACTCTCTGATAATAAAGCTGTAGTCTTGTTAAGTGAACCACTATTTTGGAACTAGTTTTATATTTATTTATAAATACAAATATATTAGTTCTGAGATTTTTTTATTCTTTGAAATGCATCTTTCCACAAAATGGAGTTCACCCCTTGCAATAATTTCCAGGAACACTATGGCAAAGCCTGATACATTAGCAATATTTGTTTTACCTATTTTAGGGATAATATAAGGGAAATAAAAATATGAAAAAGCTAAATAAGATTTATTACCAAATAAACTAATCAATTCTCTAACTTACTGCCACCGTCAGTTTATTTTTAAAATGAACTTTAAAATTCACTTTGATGGAAATAAATGTGTTTATTTAGGAGACCACCAATTACACAACAGCTCAATTACACTGTTGGAGAAGCTTTCCACCAGGATATTCTGACTCCCATCTTTTCCTTAGAAATGGATAAGAACAGTCTTGCTCACTTCAAGCCGATTCTAATAAGTGGGGATCCAAATAGCCTTGTTTTTTCCATCCACTTCAACAAATCAATGAGAATACTTGTTACATAAAAGGTTTAACCTTACACAGCATCTCCTCAAAGTAATGCTTACTGTAAAGTTAAATAAAAATGCACAGACTATAGCTCTCTTTTGGAATTCATCCAAAACCTAACTGCTTAGGTTTTGCTTTTTCCTATTCCCCACAAGAGTTAGATCTCTCTTTTTTCTGCACCCAGAGAACACTTCACTCTTGCATATACATGTGTGTATATATAAGTGTACACACACACACACGTATGTCATTTGATTCAGGGTATGCCTCCTGGGGTTATTATTGCAGAGGTCCCATGGAGATAAATTCCTGACATTGTCTTTGAAAACTTCCCCTTTCTATTTTCAAAACTTTTCCAAATCAGAGCATTCCCAAATCCAGCATCTCTTAGGTTATCACTCATGTAACTACTGATGAAACTAAGCTGCAATGAATTTATAATGCCCTCTGTAAAGGCAAAGGACTTCTACCATTCCCTAATTACTTGATAATACAACTCTTTGTTTACTCAACTCTATGAATGCACCTGGAATTGCTATAAAATTTGCATTTTAAGATCATGCCTAATATTTTTCCTTTGTTTCTTTGTGATAGGTCCAGCATCATCATTTGCATTTTTGCAGTCAGGTATTATGGGTCAAAATTGCCTATCAGAGTACAAAATTAATGACAGAAAGAGAACTCATCACAGAGTCAACACCACATATTGCAGAATAAAGAGGTTTTTGATGTGTGGAACATTAATCTTTGTTGACCTAGAATCAGCAATTCAGTTTGATGCATTAACCCACGTTGGGTAAGAGCAGATAAATACACTCAGATCAGAGGAAAAAATAATTATTAAGAAAGGAAATATTTAAAAGACAAATGGGGAAGCAATAAGAAACCACTATAAGTGATTATGTGAAATTAAAGCACTTATACTTCATATCAATGATATATTTACGTATCTATCTTGTTCTTGAGGTCAAGGACTATGTTCACTTATCTCTTTAGACTCCTCAACTCCTCTTTGGGCCCAGAATGGTGTTTGGCACATAATATGGAAGGAAATCAATGTTTACCGAATGGGTACATAGTCTACTGATCAGATCATTCTCATATGGCCTCACGAGATAGCCATGCTAGGATTAATTAATTACCCATAGTTAACATACTGAAAAAGAATTTTAAAAAATTCAATTAGTAAAAAGATAAGTCTTTATATACTTGTAGTGATATAAACATACATAATAAAATAAGCATTTTGTAGAATTTCATTCTACAATCTACAGTCCTGATTCTAATCAAGGACTTGTAAGAAGGGGAAAAAAAAAAAAAGAAGAAGAAGAAAATGGAGATTCAAACCTAAGGCTTACAATATTTTGGAGAGTTAGAGCACATAAAAGGTAGAACACATAAAATTGAAAGCAATATATAAAATATGTAAATGCGAGGACTCACAAAGATAGGAAACAATCAATCTTGAATCTTCACATACCATTCTACCAATGCTTCCATTACAGCATTTCCTATCATGAAATTGTTTGTATCCATGTTTATTCCCATTCCTGCAACAAGTACAAGGCACATACATCTTCAAAAATTTTTACGAAACGAATGACCAGATGCATGCAGGTATGAATGAACCGCTGTCAGTGAAATGTGGAAAGACATCTCCCTGATGAAGGGTAATCAAGGAATCAAAACCATAACAACTGCAGCAGCCAGGCTGATGTAACAGAAACATGAGCTCTTAGACATCACCAAGCAGTACAAATTTAAATATTGTTTATTATAAAAGGAAACATCAGAAAAGAAAATAATGGACAAAAGGACTATTAAGATGATCTTTTTAATCACTGTATTATTTTTGCTTTCCCCACTTGGGGAAACTTTCTTATTGTTCTTCTATCAGATGAAGTAATAACTAGTAGGGCTCTGACTACTAGACACTAAGGCAAAGTCAGAATAGATGTTGATTTAGTTTGAACAGAGTCTGTGACATACCAAAACTAGTCCTGGTAGTGAACAGATGGGGAAGATAATCAGCTCTCCAGAGACAAATGGTTCAAGGAAACCTGCAGTAACCAAAGGATCAGCCTATTTTGCCAAAAAAGTTTTCTGTACTTAGTGTTAAAAGTCAAAGGCAATAAAGAAAAAGCAATTTTTTTGTTTGTTTTGTTTCTTAAGATTTATTTATTTATCTGAGAGAGAGAGAGCAGGAGTGAGTGAGTGAGAGTGGGGGGGGAGGGCAGGGAGAAAGTCTCAAGCAAACCCTCATGGAGCACAGAGCCTACCCTGGGGCTGGATCCCACAACCCTGAGATCATGACCTGAGCAGAAACCAAAAGTTGGATGCTTCATCGACAGCTCCACCCAGGTGCCCATGGGTTATATTTAATAAAGAAACAGCTTAACATTTTAGGTGTTAATTTCTCTCTTTCTGTTAGGTAACATTTCAAAATAATGTTTTAAAATCTTCTTGTTTTCTAAGAGATTTCAACAAAGGGGACATGTGGATGATTTTATTTTTAAATTAGTCAAACACTGAAGTCAAAGGAAAAGAAGACAATTAGAAGGAAAAGATAGGAACATCTGACAAAGGTACTGGAGTTAATTCTTGACTGGGTGCTGGGAGCTGGAACGCAACCCCAGGAAGAGAATTTTCTCAGAAAACAGTCATGTGCAAGATTAATGTATAATAAAGACACTAAAATTAAAGTAATTTTTTATTATTTTAGTTCTCTAAATTCATCTCAACATTTATCATATGTCAGACATCACTCAAATGGCCAAATATTTAAACTCATGCTTTACTAAGTTATGCCATTCAATACAATAGGCGGACACCTCCAGCTGCTTAAAAATTAGATTGAATGACGTTCAGAGATAGGCTACTGGGAGCAAAAATTACATGACCCCTAAAATTTCATACTGAAATCTCACACAAATAGTATAAAACAGATTTTTTTTAATTTTTCAAATTAAAAATGATATATTTTGAAGGTATAATTCTTAGGAGAATGATGACATAATAAAATACAGGAATAGTTACCAAGTCACAAGGGCTTATTTTTTGCTATATATTTATCATTGACCTATTTCACAACATTATTGTATTAAATATTTTGAATATACAAAAGGCTTACAAGAATTATATTAGAATCACTAGCTAAGGAAGTAAGATATTACCAGTTCCATGATCTCAATCCTGCCTCCCCACTAAAGACATCTATCCTGGGTTTGATATTGATTATTTGCATGTATGAATATATCCTTTTATACATACATCCTTTCATACACATACATGTAATATATATCTATAATACATATCTACAAAATACTGCTTTGATATAAAACATTATGTAAATATATCATGCTGCATGCACCCTTCTGCATATATTCTTTTCCATTCAATCTTAAATTTGTGAGATTCATTCATGCTAATTCCAGAAAATTCACTTCATACATTCTCACTGCCATTGTATGAATATACTACAATTCACCTAAGTATCTAGAGAGGGACATTTACATGTTTGTATTTTTGTCTTCT
The DNA here is from genome assembly GCA_002007465.1 of Ailurus styani. Taxonomy (NCBI): domain Eukaryota; kingdom Metazoa; phylum Chordata; class Mammalia; order Carnivora; family Ailuridae; genus Ailurus; species Ailurus styani. The sequence continues at coordinate 1,872,025 of LNAC01000284.1, read as the reverse complement.
ATACAAACTACACAGTTAGGAATTTTCTTGCACATTCCTCATTGTACCAATGTGGCTAAGTCTCTCTTAGGGTGCTCAACTAGAAGTGGAATTGCTGGTTTATATGTTTTGTGCACCTTCAGTTTTATATGTAAGATCAAGTGGTTGTCCCAATTCACTAGAATGGGTAAGAGTTGCTGTGGTCTCCCCAATACAACAGGTAGTAGGTCTTAAATGTATTTCAGTTGTTTTATAGGTTCTCATTCTTTGCATCAGAGCCTCTTCCCAGCATGACATGTGGCATGTAATAATCCTACTTTTCAGCAACTGAACGTCACTCCCCAGAGTCAAGAAGCACCAAAGAATTTTCCTATACCACATCTTTAAAATGCTCAAAGGCAAGAGGAAGAAGAGTCCTAAACAACAATCAAAATATATCAGCTAGAATACATAACTGAAATGACAATAGCTACCATTTACTGTGAGGCAATGATCTGCTAAGCACAGTTGTATATTCTTAACGTACATTCTCTTATCAAGTCCTTAGAATAAGGCAGGCAATATAGGTGTTATTATTCTTGTTTTATACAAGAAAAAATTCAGAAACTGAAACATAAGTTCAGTTACTTACTCAAGACAACATGGCTAGTAAATGGCAGTCGGTATGCAACTAAATTAGTCAAGCTCCAAAGCCAGGGTTCTCTCTGCTATCCCCTAGCAGTAAACATCAAGTTAGACAACAATCTATAATACATTGTAAAGAGAAATTAGCTTTAATTACCTTCACTTACTTAGGGACTGTTGTACACACATCTGGGATCTTCCAACTGCCTAGTGTTGCTTTATTTTAGCGGTAAAATTCTAGTACTCCTGAGGACTTCCAGAAGAATAGTAGAAGGGATCATGAAATAAAATAACTTAGAGCTGACCTTTAAACAACACAGGTTGAGACTGCACAGGTCCATTTATATGGGGATTTTTTTTTACAGTATAGTACTATAAGTGGATTTTCTCTTTCTTATGATTTTAATATTTATAACATACTAAACTTATAAAATATGTGTAATTGGCTGTTATTAGTAAGGCTTTTAGTCAACAGGAGGTTATTAGTAAAGTTTTGGGGAGTCAAAAATTATGCATGGATTTCTGACTATGCAGGTGATGTTGCCCCTAACCCCTTCATTGTTCAAGGATCAACTGTATTTAAAATAAAACTTAGTCAATTTAGTAAATAGTCACAACACTACTAAAAGCTGCAGCAGAGAGTAAATGATTAGTTAAAATGAATTTGGGTCACCATCTGTGGATTTAACTTATTTTTATAAAATCTATCTCTCACATTTACTTAGATGATTCGAGTGTCCAATCAGCATCTTAAGCCTCAATGTTAAAGGGGAAAAGACTTCTGAAGTTCTGAAGGAGAATGAATCAAACAGAATTAAAGTCATCCTCACCCAAAATGGCCTCCTTCTTACAATAACAATTTTAAGAAATAGGGCACGCAGGCAACTATAGGCAAAGATGGTTAAAGAAGTTCCCAAGAATATGTAGATAGAGCCCCAAGCATGGTATACAGGCCATGCTGCCTTCTTGAGTGACAACGGGAGAAAACAGGACAGAGATGATAGCAACACAATGTAGAGGCAGAACTGTGAAGAGCTTCAGAAAGGTTGGAAAACACATATTCTCATTTGAGGATGGGAGAAAGATGGCCACATGGTGACCAAAGAAATATTCTCAAAGTTAGTTTCTTTAAATACAATGCATAAAATGTAATTGTTGACTAAGAAATGATAGGACTCAGAACTCTGTCAAAGTAAAAGGTCTTCTGGCCCAGAAAATAGAAGATTGAAGGGTTGTCAAATTAGTTATTTTCAAATATGTGTTTTGTTGGTTGGTTTGTTTTTGTACTATACCATGTAGAAAAATTAAGATCAATGGATCTAGCTTACCAGGGGATATATTTTGGTCTAGTGACATACTCACCCTCCCTACCAAAATGCTAATAGAGATAGGTCTTAAAGATACATGGTGCTTCCAAATGTCATGAGAGGCGAAGCATAGTGGAAATGTTCACTTGATCAGGCACTTCACTTCCAGATAGCTGTACAGCATGTTGATTCAAAGAGCTCCAGAGTTCTGTGACCTGGGATCATATTCAGCTCAATCTCTTACTATCCATGTGACTTTAGGCAAATTATTTAACCTCTTTCCATTCCTCCTCTGTAAAATGAAGGTAAAAAAAACATCTACCTGATGGAGTCACTGTTAGGATTAAAGCATTTATAGAAGTGCCTGTCCCATAATAAATATTTTGGAACAATAATATTTATAATTATATTAAAAATCATAAGTAAATCATGGTGACAATGACAACTAAGTGGTGGCTGGGAAAAATAACCTAAATTCTTTTTCTCATTCCATGAATTGGTGGTATACATTTAAGATTTCTGTCTCCTTCCTACTTTCTACCAAGCATTTACCAATAGATAATCCTGCATGAGAGCACGAGAGGCGAACTAAGAAGGAAACTAGAGAGGTCACTTGTGGGCTTGATTTCACTATCTCACCAGCAATCACTAAGCAATCATGAAAATTCTCATTTCTTTTGTGGCCACTTTTACTGGGCTTCTCTAATGACAACAGATTTCCAAATAACATAGAATAATGAAAAAGGGTATTGGAGGTACAAGGATAACTCTTGCAAGAAATATTATCCAATTTATTTTAATATATTGAAATAGTCAATGTGTAATCGTATTAGACATTTTCATACATCAAGAGAAAGAATATTTGTTGTTCTTTTTGCTCTTTTTTTAAAATGTCAATAAATCTCAATCATCTATTTTCAACACATACTGTTATGGTATGAATATTCGGGTTGGCTCTCCAAAATTCACATAATGAAGCCCTAATTCTCAATGTGATAGTATTAAGAGGTAGGGCCTTAGGGATATAATTAGGTTAAAATGAAGGCGTGAGTGTGAAGTTCCCATGATGGTAATATTGCCCTTATAAGAAAAGGCAAAGAAACCAGAGCTGCTTCTGTCATTTGAGAAGGCAGCTGTCTACCCGCTAGAGAAAGGACCCTCACCAAGAACAGAATCTTGCCAACACTTTGATCTTAGACTTTCCAGCCTCTAGAATTATGAGAATAAATGCCAGTTGTTTAAGCCACCTAATCTGTGGTATTTTGTGATCGCAGCCCAAGCTGACAATGACACTCAGAGCATAATTATAATTCAGCAAATTCAGTTATCTAAGTCAATATATTCTAATATATTCAACGCATGTTAACTACAGGCTAAATATTTTCATTGTGCTGGTTACAACTACCTTATCCAAGTTCCTCGTCAACAGCCAGAAACAAACACCTTATGGCCTGCTAACCGAACCTCAAAAAGCTGATCTGAACAATCCACACATTTGTAGAAATTGAAATGTGCTTAAAATCGGAGTTACTTCTGTCAGTGAATGTGCTTAAAGGCAAGCAAAAATCTAAGCATCCCAACACTGTATCAGTGTCCTGATTGTCAGAAACAGTTTTTCAAGGCTCAGCCTAATCCAAAATGTGATTTTTGGAATTCTGAACCAGCATAAATCAAGCTAAAGTAGCTGATAAAGTAGCCTAAATGCAACAAAATAAACCACGATAAATATAAAAATAAAAATGTAATTGCTATACTTTAAAATGCCAGCAATTCTCTCAAAAGCCATGTAACAGTAGCTAAGACTTAGTTCTCTCTGGAAGTAACCCACGTCTAAGGAACCTACAAATAGCTATAAAAATTTTAAGTCTCTAAAGGTTTCCAAGCAACCAGAAGCACTAAGATAGATATTCATGCTGCAAAAGAAGGAAATCTGCAAGTACTTTGAATTTCTGAGAAGAACCAGTGAACTTCCTCCTGCTAATGGTTCTATCATAAGAACTCCATTAATAAGAGATAATGTTGCTTGACTAAGTAATATTGAATGGTGGACTTGGTCTTGATAAAGAGCACTCATAACTACCATACTACCCCTGCCCCCAATTATGTATGCATTTACAGAGGTCAGAGTTTAACACAACTCACTATGTATCATTGATTAACCCAAATATTCAATCACCTAACATTATTTAGTGCCCCTCATGTTTCTTGCCTTGAGCTAGTTTCTGGAATTATAAAGAAAAATAAGAGCTCACATTTTATTTAAAAAAATTGATGTGCAAATTAACACATTAAACTATAACTCAGAACTTAAATGAAAGTATGTATTATGTGATACAGGGCAGAAAAGGAAAACAACTTCATGTGTACTCGAGAAATTACCCCCAGAAAAAAGTAATATTAAAAGTTCTTTGTAAGAGTTTGGCTAGCAGATCAGGGAGGGAGACAAAGGAATAATACCATGAATATTGGTGAAGAATGCCTATAAAAATTCATAACTTTTTATTTTCAATCACTTAACCAAGTGACATTTAAAGCAGCAATTTCTCTCTCACAATAGGAAATCCATGGTTGAATCTATAATCTTGGTATTCTGATAGGTATTAATGGGTCCAAATCTTCTAACATAATGTAGCATTAGGTAGCCTAATTCAGAACAATTTTAAAATGGAAGCCAAGAAAAAAATTTTTTTTAATTCTTTGTCTTTCACAGAACTGGTTTTGATATGGCTTAAAGATTTAAAGCAGTGGTTCTCAAAGTATAGCCCCTGGCCCGCATCAGAATTAGCAGGAACTTTTAGAAATGCAAATTATCTGGCCCTTCCCTAGACCTACTGAATCAGATTCTATGGGGATGTGGACCCAACTCTGCTTTTTAAAACCCCCTAGATCATTCTGATGTATTTAAAGTTTGAGAATCACTGATTTAAACCACGGTTTATTCTATTTATCTTTTTTTAAGATTTGTATTTGTTTGAGAGAGAGAAAGAGCAAGAATGAGTGGAGGTCAGAGGAAAAGAGAGAGGCAGACTTTCTGCTGAGCAGGGAGCCGGATGCGGGCTCAGTCCCAGGACCCTGGGATCCTGACCTGATCTGAAGGCAGACGCTTAACCAAATGAGCCACGCAGGCGTCGCACAGTTTATTCTAGTGTTAACAAGTTTATGTCTTGTATGAGTGTCCTGGCTATCTTCAGACAGAAGGAAAGCTCAACTCCACAATAGCCTGGCTTGATTATTGCAAGAGCATAAATTCTATGGTGAACCAATCTCAATTTTGCTGCACATAAGTGATCAAATTAGTTTCTCTAAGATTATTGTATTTGACATTGATTGAAGATAATGGGGACTAAAATGCACATTTGGGACAAATTAATGAACTTTTTTAAAAGATTTGATTTATTTATTTGAAAGAGAGAGATAAAGCACAAGTAAGGAGGAAAGGGAGTAGCAGACTCTCCACTGAGGCCGATGCAGAGCTCCATCCCAGCCAGGACCCTGGGATCATGACCTGAGTCGAAGGCAGATGCTTAACTGAATGAGCCACCCAAGTGCCCCAGGAATTATTGTTTAGAAATATTTGTATAAGCACTTTTTAAAAAAAATTTAAATGCATACTGCTACTTATCAGTTGCATGACCTTGGAAAAATCACCTGGCCTCTTTTTGTTTCCGTTTCCTCACATTAAATGGGGATAGAGTAGTTTTAAGCATGAAATAAGTGCATATAAATTATTTAGGACAGTGTTTGGGATATACTAGGTCCTATTATTGTTTTTGTTATCCGAAATCAAAAGTTAGGTGTTCCTTCTATATTGTGTCCTTTTATGGTTTGCACCAATAATTTTTTACATTTATTGGAATTGTTCCTTTAACAATTTCAATCAATTGCTTCAAATAGCCAACTACTATTACTCTTCCCAGTCCGTCCTTCTATCAGTTCTAATATTTTTATACTACTGTTGAGTGATAGTGATAAGGGAAATCTGTGTTCTAAGGCAGGGGACCAACCCAGCAGGGGCATCCCAGCCCCCGCCCCAGGGCCATTCCAAGTCCTCTCTGCCGCCCCGGCCCCCCCCC
>LNAC01000284.1:1802503-1865692 GCA_002007465.1 Ailurus styani | reverse complement strand
CCCCCGCCCTGTGGGCCAGGGCGGCAAGAGTGGCACAGAGACAGATGAGGAAGTAAAAGTGTATAAACTACCCGCTTTGTTTGTGCTCCTGGCTCAGACCTTGAGAGATTACTCTCCTCTAAGCCCTCTGGCTTTGAATAAACTTCCCATCCTCCAAGGTCTCCAAGTGACTCCCGGTTCTTCCGCTAGGATCCAGTCCAGGTTCCGTAACAATAGAAGTAGGATCACAAAGGCCTGCTTACTCTAAACTTCTTTCTGTAAGTAGGTTTGAATTAGAATTCTTTCTCTAGATAGATTTGAATTACAATCTTCTCTACCTGGAGGTCTGAATTATCTTTCTTAGTTTAGAGAATAAGTGAAAAAGACAGCAACAGAGATCTCATGGGAGAAACTGAGGTCAGATAGCTACTTTATAACTTGTAAGCACAGATATCAAACACAAAGTTTATGTTGCTGGGGGAGAGGTATAATGGAGATGGGGGGGAGTGAGGTCTTAAATAATAACAGACAAGGCAACTTGGAACAGAAGGAAAGAGGTGATTTGGCCAAGATGCTTGTGCTGGGGCAGAAAGAAAAAGTTCAGAAAAATGGCTCATCTTTCATTAGAGAGGAGGGGATGAACTTCATCTACTTCATAATTAAACATTGGCTGGCCTTTTTCCCCCCTACAGTTCATCCTCCTATACATGATTGATTACTGTTATTAGTTTCCTGTTGTTGAAACAAGTCACCACGAACTTAGTAGTTTAAAACGGCACAAATTTATTATCTTACAGTTCTACGGATAAGAGTTGAAAATGGGTTTTATGGAGCTAAAACCAAAATCAAGGTGTCCACAGAGCTGTGCTTCTTATTTACGGAGGCTCTATGGGAAAATCCACTTCACTGAATGTTGCAGCTTCTAGAACATGCCTGCCTCCCTGGGCACAGAGCCTTTTACTCTATTTGCAAAATCACAGCCCAGTATTTTAAATTCATCTTCTCTCTCTGATCTCTTCTTCCTTAGTCACATTTCATTCTCTGACTCTGTTTCTCTTACCCATGTAAGAACACAGTGATTATACGGGCCCACCCAACTAATCTGGAATAATTTGTTCTCAAAATCCTTAACTTAGTCACAGGTATAATCACATGTATAAATCACTTACTTGCCATGTAAGGTAACATATTCAAAGACTACAGGGATTAGAATGTGGCCATGTGTGGGGAGACAGCATTTTGTTTACTAGAATTTTGTTCTAATATCCTCACTGACAATACCTGATTTAAGTGCAAACCCACCAAAGGTTAGGACTTGAAATAGACATCTTCTAACACTGCTCTAAGACCCATAGAACTACTAGTGAAGCTTATGCAAAGTATTTCTTTTCTACTCTGTAAATTCATAAGCTGCAATTATAACATAATAAATGATTACTATGTATTTGTCTGACAAGAAATGATTCATTAAAATGCAGAAAAAACTAAGTTGCTTTTTTAAGGCATCTTCCAAGGCATCAGGGATGAAAGAGTTACAGCTGTATGGCCACAGAAGATATATTTACAATTATCTTACCCTGCAAACATAAAAATCATTCAGTATGAAATGCACAGATTCAAATAAACCAGTTTTTGATGAAAATGGGCTTTATAAAAATTGGTTTTTATGTCATCAAAAAGGAATGTTGTCTTTTCAAAACACTTTCCAGATGAATAGCATGTCATAATATATGTTTGCTGGCACATAAATAACTGCCTGAATACAAAAAGATGGCAAGCACAGATAAAATTTGAAGATATGTATTACAAATAAAGCAGATATTTTATGATTCACTGCTACATCTAATTTTGTGCCTATATGTATCTCTTCCCAGTATGACATCTGAATATTAAAATAATTCCTGTAGGTTTGGCACCTAATGTTAGATCCAATACTACAGATTGAGTGAGCATATGAAAGAAATAGATCATTGGCTAAAAATCAGAAAAGAGCACACTATTGAAACTGAAGCAGACAAACAAAGGCCAGCTCGATTATTCTATATCACTTGATTAATTATTGAAACAGAAAGAAGGGCAGTGAGTACTTTGGACGAAAACTAAAACACATTTAGTAGACCCACATCATACTACACCTGCACGGTTGTGATGTGACGGACATAAAAGTCCATGAAATTAACAAAGACAACAGGACTAAAAAATTTAGATGATTAAGATGCTGTGAAAACTAATTTAAAGAGCAAAGAAATTCAAGTAGCCAAGGACACTGTTAAGAAAATATAAGCAAACACAAAGAATTAAATCATCTAGAAAGAAGTTATCTTCAGAACCAGGACGACTAGGACACAGTTGTTTACTGGACCCGATGGGACAATGATAAAGCTGCTTACATATTAAAAATGTGTATTCAGTTGTCAATGATTTGAAGTTTAAGTCGAAGTGCTAAGAAAACCAAAAACCAAAAACCAAAACACACACACACACACACCCCAACTTGAAAAAACATGGCTCAAAATAAAAAGCAAAATGAGAGAGTTTCTCTTCCAGGCACTTTATCCTAACAAAGTATTTACTAAACACCCTTATTTCTGGGAGAAAAAGTATTCACTTCTGTTAACTCTGCACATTTACATGACAGTGTATCCTATTTATTAATCAATCAAAAGATGAATTTTTCCTTAGAAGTTGTATACATTTCAGGGCACCTGGGTGGCTCAGTTGGTTAAGCATCTGCCTTAGGTTTGGGTCATGATTCCAGAGTCCTGCTTGGCAGGGAGCCTACTTCTCCCTCTCCCTCTGCATGCCACTGGCCTGCTTGTGCTCTCTTGTGCTCTCTCTCTCTCTCAAATAAATAAAAAATCTTAAAAAAAAAAAAAGAATTTGTATATATTTCATAAAACAGATTTTTATAATATCTGGTCATGAAATTTGCAAGGATAAAATAAAAAAAGACAATTGTACCTTTTAAAAATATAATTCATTTCTGCTATTAAAATTTACTTCATGGAATTTTTACTTGCTTCATGCCACAATATCTTCCTAATATTGTGCAGGAAGGTTAATGTGTAAAAGTTGAATATTAGATTTAGTTCTCTGTTTGGGATTCTGTTTTCCAATTTCTTGAAACTCTCTCCCATTTTATATATCAATTTTTGAGCATAATCTCTATTGATATATCATTAGAATTTTATGTATGACCTTTAATTTTTTCTCATTTTTCTTCAAAGTTAAAAATACCTGTAATTTGTGTAAGTTCAGTAAGTATCCAATTGAGCCTAAAAATATGTCATCCTTGGCAGACTTCATTATTTCCATCTTTGTTCTATTTTAGTAAGTACAAGGAAATTGGTTTTTATTACTTATGTCTGTTATATAATTCTTCCACTTTCCTATTCTTACATAAAATATATATTGAGGGCAATATGAAAATTACAATTATATATTCAAATAATTGTATGTTGTTTTCAACTAAGAAATGCTGCAAAAACTTCACTGTCATCTCTCAAAATATACAAACATGAAGTAGCTAAAATGTTTGTTTGAAACAACAAATTTGACATATAAAAAAACATTTAGGTGGCAAGGTATAGTAATAAGTACAAGTGCTGGTTGAATGGAGGAGCCTATTAAATACTGGTTAACTTGTAACAAAATTGATTTTCAAAACATTCGTTATATGGATTGGTCAATAACTCGTAGCACAAAATAAATTAGTGCATGCAAATTTATTCACATTTTATAGTACATTTTGCATGTAATATATGTATGTTGGATTAGGGGTATATCACGACAATTCATCGATCATTTTAAAATTTATTATTTTCTTGGGACCCCTGGGTGGCTTAGTCAGTTAAGCATCTGCCTTCGGCTCAGGTCATGATCTTGGGATCCTGGGATCAATCCCTGTATCAGGCTCCCTGCTCCACGGGGAGCCTGCTTTACCCTCCGCCTGCCACTCTCCCTGCTTATGCCCCCTCTCTCTCTCTGTCAAATAAATAAATAAAATCTTTAAAAAATAAAATAACATTTATTATTTTCTAGGTAGTGTCTTAAAAATGAATGAAAGTACAATGGCATAATTATTTCCTTTAGAAAATCATAAGCATATGGCCCTCTGGAGGGCCAGAGATGAACAAAATTAAAACGAGGAATTATCTTCAAAATTACAATATATTTGACAAGTCTTTTATTAAGGTACTGACAGCTATTCTTAGGTTGAAAAGAAAGAAAACTTTTTAAATCCACAGACTAAGTTGCAGAAGTCCAATACATTTGCTGAATGGCTGCTATGTACGATGTGCTGTGTGCTAAGAATATGGAAGGCAGAGAGATGGATACAGCTTGCAGTGAGGAAGGTGCTCACAGCTAGGAAGCTTGAATGCACTCGAGAGGAAAACTAAACAGAACAATTGGCAACATAAAAATGAAGCAATGTTACAAATTATATTTTTAGCTAATGTAGATCAGTAAATGGCCCAGAAATTCAGAAAACGTGTACAAATCGTAATATGCTGAATAACATTAAGGTTAAGATTTAAGGTAATATCACTCTGATTTTTCTCAAACTATTAGAAAAATCTCATTGAAATATTTTCAAAAGATGCCAGTAAATAATGGCTATATTGGATAGAATAGTGAAAAACTAAAGTTCAGCTCTTTGCTTGAAAATTTCTAATTAGCACCACAGGCAACATCAAAAAAATAAGTCTGAATCTCAAGCAACAAGGTCCTTAGTGTGAAAACAGAAAGTCAGTATCAAGTCACTAAGAAGTCAGGAGATGGTTTCCTACCTCCTTTTTAAAAACCAATGTCCTAAGTGCCATTTAGAACTTACTGTCTTAGTTCTTCAACAAAATTCCTTTACTAGTCTGAATTTTCTATTTTCTATTTCTATACTTGAGGATGTTATCATATGGTATTTATAGGTCATATGCAACTTTGTGTCTTATTCATGTAAGATTTTCTTATTTTTCCTGAAAGGTTGAATGTTCCTCAAGGATTAGGACTATTTTCAATTCCTCAATTTTCAGCAGTTCTATATGTTGGGAAGAGTAACTATTATCTTATTATATTCAGATATTTACACTGCTTTTGGACATTCATATAGGACATTAAGTTAAAGAGCTACAAGGGTTACCCCTTGGATAATAACTGTAAAATGATTACTTAACCAGGGATGTATGTACCTTTTGTCTATGCATGAAACTGATTTTTAGGATCACTGACTACAAAGATAATTCAATCATCAAAGCAGTTGTTAGCTCTGGACTAAACTTACTAATGGTTTGAACAGTCAAGTCAGTGGTCCAAACAGTAAAGCACGTATATAATTTTCCATCAGAAATCAACTGTGCAACATCACAGTATTTTCAGTATATCTTATCTTCCTATTTCTTAAGCAATTAGTGACTATGAGTTCTTAAAAGAGAAAGAAGAAACAAGAAAATATTCATGCTTGCTCATTACTTCTGAAATTCAAAATATTGGATTCTTTGATGTACCTGGCACAAGTATATATGTATTTTTTTCTTTCACTGGACTTAGATTAAGTATAAAGGATTTAAATATGAAAATACAATAAACTGAGTCTGTATGAGTGTTTTTTTTCAGAAGAGATATCCTTGAGAGGCTTTATTAATCTCTTTTTCTCCAACTTCATTGATATATAATTGACATACAATTGATCAATCTCTTAATTATGCACAGATAAATTATACAAAGCCAGGAAAACAGAGTTCTACTATTCTAAGGTCATTTAAATCCCTTGATTCCCTCACAGTAGTTATCAGAATAATAGAGTCAGCTTTTCTGTTGAGATACTAACTGGGTGTGTCCTTCCCCCACCAAATACAAAGGATTTTTATCAGGCAATGTTTAATGGTACTTTCCGACATCATTAGATACAATATATACACAATCTTTGACCCAGAATATTCACTATAGTGGGGATTATGGCTTCTTTATAATATTTTGTCTTGTGTTTAAGATGATACTTTTCATGTATCTGCTTATTCAGCACCCAATTATTAAGCTTTCATATTTCAGCTAACATTTATTTTATTTATTTATTTTTTTTAATTTTATTTATTTATTTGACACAGAGAGAGAGATCACAAGTAGGCAGAGAGGCAGGCAGAGAGAGGAGGAAGCAGGCTCCCTGCAGAGCAGAGAGCCCGATGCGGGCCTTGATCCCAGGACCCTGAGATCATGACCTGAGCCGAAGGCAGAGGCTTTAACCCACTGAGCCACCCAGGCGCCCTTTCAGCTAACATTTAATGTTTTGTGGTGTTTCACCAGACAAACCTGGGTCATAAGAATTCTTTTCTAGACACCTGTAGAATCATCATTATTTTTTATATTTTGGCCCAGAAAGTAACAATTTGTCTTTAATGTGTATGCAAAACTTTTAAATGTTATTATCCAAAGGGAAACAAATATAGCACAGAAAAACTTCATTAACACACAAACCACCATTCTCCCACTAGACCATAAAGATGCATAAGAACAGAAATAGCCACTGTTTCACATGCCACTCAATATAGTGTGAGACATATAATGCCGTTTCACATACCACTCAGTGATAGTGTGAGACATATAACAGGTTCTCAATAAATAAAACTTAAGTAAATAAATGAAAATAGAATAAAAATAGTTGGCTGTCTACAAAGATCATGTTTTCTAGGTCAAATGGAGACCCTGCTTAAAATATCTTTAAAGAAAAAGATTTAACTACAAAAAAATTTATAAATGAAATAAATGTGGCTACCCATTTTATCTTACTTGCTTTAAAAATGAAATTATGACAACACTCAATAAAATTACATACGGACAAGGAGGAAAATAAAACAGCAAGGAGGAATATTTTGATAGATTAGTAAAATAATGACAAGGTCCAGTATAGTCAGAAGAAATAAGGACTCTGCTCTTGAGGCCAGCAACACAGAGCAGAGGATTATCAGTACACATTTCTTAGAAGAATGAAGGAATAAACAAACATGCAACTTTCCATACCCCCAATGCCACCTATCAGTACTATAGTTATTCTAAGTGTACATTTTGTCTAAGATGACTTAAAGTAAAATCAATGTACTATATCTACAACTGCATTTAGAAGGCAATGGTAAAACCATTCCAATTTGAGTAACAAGAGGCTTAAATCTGCTACTCATTCTATGTCATTGGGAATCCCAAGTATTTTGGACAGCAATGTATGACTCTATAAGAAATATCATGGTGACTTGCTTAGTTACTTCTCTATACCACATACTTCTCTATAGTTACTTCTCTTAGTTACTTCTCTCTATCAATTTGCCTAGTCTTTTGGTTTCAGTGCATCCTGCTTCTCTGTGATATATATTAATGACATAATAAGGGAGTATAACAAAAATGCAGAATAATAGCACCTAACCTAATTATAACTCTGAGATGTAAGAAATTTAAGTCCTTGAAATTAAAAGTATCGCGACATACAAGACAAAAAAGTATTCTGACTACATATTGTACTTTAACTAATGATAATTTTCCTGTTGTAAACTCTCACATGTTCATTATAGATATTGAGAAAATAGGAAAAAAATATAAATAAGAAACAAATGTAAAATCTCTGTGTTATCACTCTCCGACAATATATCTTCTTAGTGTTTTGTTTTATTGCTATTCAGTCACTATGTACATTCTATTTTTCCATACTTGAATCATACTTGATACATAATTTTATATCGTTATAGCCTTTATACTCTATTCTAAACATGAACAGTGAATTCACATTTAAATGGCAATATCACATTAAGGTATATGACTGTTCCATAATTTATTTCTTTCCCCATTATGGGCTATTAATTTATCTCAAATTTGTCTCTATTGTAAATAATATTTCAGTAAACAAACTTGTGCATGAATCTCCATGTGAATTCTTGCTAACCTTCTTTAATAAATATATAGGATGGTAGTTACACAATCAAAGAGTACAGATTATTTACTATTAAAGTGACAAATGAGAGGATAAGAACACCTTTCATTTCTTTTGTAGGCAAATGTTATATTTATATGAATAACACAACTTATCTTTAAAGAGTTCAACAGAAAATCCTCTTGCTAATATATCTTTAGGTGCTAATGTGGCAATACAAAAAATTAACAGGAAAAAAGTATGACTTTGCTGTTATTATTCTAGGATTTTTGTTCAACAGAAAAAAAGAAACATGGTTTGGGAATTAGGAACTCATTTCAAGTACATTATATAACAGAAATTGCCTATCAGATACTTAATAAAAACAGAGCAATACTGTATGAAATCTAAATGGAGTTCAAAGTTGTCAACAAAGTAGGCTTATCTGAACACTTCTATTAAGTGAAACTCAACCAGGTTGTAAAAAGTTAAACATAAGGGAATAAAATGTGTAGAACTCACTCATATCAAGGAAATGCTTTGAAATATTCTCAACCAGAGAGTTGAAAATGATGTTAAATTGCGTAAACCACCACCTGCAACTGCAAGCTATATCAGTAAGTTAACAAATATGTGTCTCCAGGTATCTATTCCTATGTAACATGTAACAAATCAATGGAATAGACCTCATCCAACAAAATAGCTATCATCAAAGTCTGGTTGAACCTATATAATGATATACTCTGGGATATTTCCAAACTGCCAGTACAGAAAATGACATGGGATACATCATGGACAGAATGCAAAAAGCAATAAAGAAAAAAATAAAAAGGAATAAAAACTCAGAATTGAAAAAAAAAAAACTTACAGAATGAGAATATCACATTGAACCAAAGCAATAAAATTTTTCAGCCATGTTTCTAGAGTCTTCCAAAATCATTAGGCATGATACTATCATCAGTACCAATATTGTTTATATATGCCAAGAGATTATATGTATATTATCTTATTTGGTTCCTAGAATCTCCCTGTCAGCTATACAGCAATGCACTTGGACTATTCCACATAAAAACAAACAATCCTAAAACGTACAGATGCTAGATTACCTGGCCATAGTGTAACCTAGTTAGTAGCAGAACCAGAATTCAAACCCAGCTGTTCTCACTTACGAGCTTATGTTTGAAAAAAGCATTTGGAAAAAGCATATACCTCTAGTTTACTAAAAACAAATTTCTGTATTTAGGATTGTAACATTCTAAAAATACTGGCTAGTAGCCGATCTAATTTAATAGTGAAAATCAGCCAAAATGACAACTCAGCTCTTCAGTGAGGTTTAACGGAGTTGGTTTTGGTGATAATAAATTTAAGTAGAATTAATCTGGATGATCTATACTTTTTAAAAATCCATAAAGCTACAAAAAAATCTGACTATGCTCTTTCTCTAATAATTTCAGTTTTTCACGAAATACCGAAATGCTAAATTTTTAGTTAGAACAATAATAGGGGGTGCCTGGGTGGCTCAGTCAGTTGAGGGTCTGACTCTTGGTTTTGGCTCAGGTCATGATCTTGAGGTCCTGAGATAGAGCCCCATCAGGCTCCAAGCTCAGCCAGAAGTCTGCTTGAGATTCTTCTCACCCTCTCCCTCTGCCCCTCCCCTGCTCACATGTATGTGTGATCTCTTCTCTCTCTCTCTAAAATGAATAAAAATCTTTAAAAACAAACAAACAGGGATGTCTCGGTGACTCAGTCGATTAAGCATCTGCATTTGGCTCAGATCATGATCCCAGGGTCCTAGAATGGATCCCCTCATCGGGTTCCCTCCTCAGTGGGGAACCTGCTTTTCCCTCTGCCTGCCACTCCCCCTGCTTGTGCTCTCTTTTTTTAATAAATAAATAAAATCTTAAGCAAACAAACACCATAAAATCCCAGCTCATAAATGTTTATAGCAAAACACCAAAGACTTTTCATGCATCTGGTACCCATAGCACATATTACTAATTATTTAATAAGCAAAAAATTTTGTATGAACTCATGCTGGAGAGAAGAAAAATGATAGGCCTGAATACATTTTCTAAATCACTATTTTTTTATTTTGTAGTAAGTTTAGCCATTCAAATAAAATGAAAAAAGCTTCTCCCCTCTCTCTCTGCCCTTCACCCCACTCATGCTCTCTCTCTCAAATAAATAAATAAAATCATAAAAAAAAAAAAATCCTGTCTGAGGAGCTGCTGTTTTTAAATCAAAACCTTAAAGAGGACTAGTGGAGGATAGGGACAAGGCAATGGAAGGTACAGTTCAAGGCCCAAGAAAACATAGCCAAAGACTCTAAAGGGGAAATGCAGGATTCATGTGTGTGAAACTTGTATAATTGTACATGGCCCCATGCTAAGAGTCCACTCTTGGTTTAATGCTGTTGCATTTTTCAATTCTTCATAATTTTTTAACATAGACCTTTTAATTTTTCACTGGGACTTGCAAATTATATAATTGGACCTGAATGTTGCCCATTCTTAAGAGACTTAAATGAGAATGATGATTGAAGAGGATGCGAATTAGATAAAGTAGAAAAGATAGGGCCAAGTCATGTAGTGCTTTGAAAGCCACAAAAAAGTTTGGATTTTGTTTTAAATATATCGAGGAGTTGTTCAAGATGGTGTTCAGCAGGTGAGTGACATGATAATATTTGCATTTAAAGCATTCATTCTAAGTGCAGGATGAAAAGGGTTCACCATCTGTAATGTAAATAAAGTTTTATTAAAACACAAATGCACCCATTCTTTTATGCATTGTCTATGACTACTTTCATGTCATGATAGCACAGCTGCAACAGAGACTGTATAGCTAAATATTTAACAAAAAATATTTATGATTTGTTCTTTTAGAGGAAAAGTTTACTGACCCCTAGATTAGAAGAGTACAAAACAGGAGCTGGAAAATCTGATGGGAAGCTTTAGTACTAACAGAGCTTAGGTGTCCCTAGTCAAGAAGTGGAAAACCATTTGATAAAAGGCAGCAGACTCAAGACATATTCAGTAGACTTAATGAAAGGATTAAGTGGTCAGACCGGATGTGAGTTGGGGCTGAGCAGCTGGGCAGTAGGTGATGCCATTCAAATAGGTAAGACTCGGGAAGTATTATGGGATTGGGAAGAGGAAATTAAGAATTCTATTTCATACATGCAAGTTTGAGATACTGTAAGAGAGATCAGAGAGAATTGTATTCATGACAATAGAATTCTCAGTCCTAAGGAAAACAAGGACAGATGTAAATATTGGTGTCATCATCAAAGAGATGCAACCATGGAAATGGATATCATCTAGAGAGAAAAGGCCAACAGTAATGGAAAAGCTAAGAAAGTATGATGTCTTGGAAGTTAATAAGAACAGAGTTTCTTAAGAAGGAAAGAGTTGTTGAGAGCTTTAAATGCTGAGAATGGGTAGACAGAAAGATTTTCACTGGATTTTCTAATAGGAAGACACTTTGTGATTTTTACTATTGTTTTACCACTGGAATAGAGGCAGAACACAGAGTGAAGAGGGTGAAGAACATGGGAAGGAATGGAGGCAGAATGGGAAGGCAAATTCTTAGAAAAACGTGGGAAGCAGGAAAGTGGAGTGAGAAATGAAAACAAAGGAAGAATTAAACTAAGTTCTCTGTGTGTTTTTGTGTTTGCAGAGCAGGTTTATGTGCAACTGAATGAAGAATGGAAGGGGATCAACACTAAGCAAGTTGTGTTAGAACAGTGTGATGTTCTAAGCCATAACTTTCCTCAAGGCAGTGGTGGTTAAAAATCCCAGTACATAACAATTTGAGTGTGCATCTAAAATAGATAAGTTACGAAAAACAAACAAAAACTCCAAAAGAGTAACAAAAGGAAAAGCAATCCATTAGCTGTTGAAGATGGTGAGATTAAAAGAGCCAGACAATAGTAATAGGAAATGTGAGGCTAGTACCAAAGTCCAGACTTTGTTGCATAAAGAACAAATGGAAAGATATTGGTAAATAGCAATGAGAAGGAAGAGGGTGGCTTAATCAAAGTGAAAGGGATTAGAAGGCAAGGAAGACACTGAGCACACCTCTTAAATCTAAGATGCCTGTCTGTGTGGGAAGAGCATCCCCCAGAGAGGGTGATGCAGGAAAGGTAAGTCAGCGAGGGGAGTGCATCTCACGCCAGGAGACGTGTAGGACCTTACATGATGAGCACTTCAACATGTAAGAAGGGTTATACCACTCACTGTTACCACATCCCGAGTTCATTACTTTCAAGGAACAAATTTTGGAGAGGGGACTCTAAACCATTTCTTATAATTTTTACACAAATGTATTGTTTTATGGCCTTAACACCATTATATATATTTCTCAGATTCTAGGATTTGGTACACAAACATAGGCACACCTTCATGATTTCACAAACTCTTAATTATAACTACTTTAAAATTTAAATTTTAGAATATGAATATATTATTTTTTAAGTTTGTTTTGCTACTTTGTTCATTCATTCATTGTTTATTCATTGATTCACCCATTGACTATATAAGCATTTCTCAATAATTTATTTTGGACCAAATACTCTTTGAGGCACAGGAGATTCAAAGATTAATCTGACAAACTGCTATTAAAGAGCTCACAGTCTAGTGAACAAGAATGATATTGAAACATTGTACATTTTAAGGGGGATGATTGATCATTTTTTGTTGTACATTGGAAGCATGCACAGAGATTATCTGCTTGGGAAATATCTCATAGAAGAAAGATGTGAATTGAGTAATAAAAGATTAAGATTCAAATTTAGACTCCATGAAGACAAACACTCTCATTTCTACCCTCATTTCATCCCCCATATGTATAGGACTGCCTAGGCCAGAGCAGTATGCAATAAACCTGCTGAATAAAGATGTGGCAAGGGGTATGGCAGAAAATAATTTAATTGGAGGTACAGTATATTCAAAGATATAACACATCCATTTACTTTTTTCTATAATGTATCTATTTCTAATGGTTTTTCTCTCTCTCTTTTTAAAGATTTTATTTTTGTAAAGTAATCTTTCTACCAAACATAGGGCTCGAACCCACAACCCCAAGATCTGGAGTTGCATGCTCCTCCAACTCAGCCAGCCAGGCATCTCTTGTTTGTTACTCTTGATTGAACTTCAGGGAATTAGGTATATAGAACAAATGCACAGAGCTGGGATACATATTAGACAATGCTCACTGTGGTTTTCAAAGACCTTCCTAAGGGATCTCCCCAAACTGTTGACCTTATGGATATCATAGGAAAACAGCTTGGTATGACTTTTCTTTATTTCATCAACACACTTTATTATTTTATAATATAGTCTCACTTTCTCAGCATTTCTACAGGTTTTACCAGTTCATAATTTGCTATTTAGAGTAATAAATATT
Source organism: Ailurus styani (assembly GCA_002007465.1). Taxonomy (NCBI): domain Eukaryota; kingdom Metazoa; phylum Chordata; class Mammalia; order Carnivora; family Ailuridae; genus Ailurus; species Ailurus styani. Next base: position 1,852,422 of record LNAC01000284.1, on the reverse strand, counting down.
ACTGAATCTTATTGTTTATTTTCTAGAAACCAGTTTTCAATGTATATTTGTTTATTTCTTATGAACCTTTTTTTTACCCCTCAGAACACTTTCAAAATGCTATAAACAGTAAAACCAACATTTTTCCTTTAGAAAATTTCTTTAGAAAAATGAATTACTGGGGCATCTGGGTGGCTCAGTAGTTAAGCATTAAGTGTCTGCCTTCTGCTCAGGTCATGATCCTACAGTCCTGAGATCCAGCCCTGCGTCAGGCTCCCTGCTCAGTGGGAAGCCTGCTTCTCCCTCTCCCTCTGCCCCTGCTTGTGTTCCCTCTCTCGCTGTGTCTCTGTCTGTCAAATAAAAAAATTAAAAAAAAAAAGAAAGAATTACTGCAATCTAGTTTCCAGTTTCTCTACTTCTTTATTATCATTATTTGAGAAGAGGAAGAGACTGTTGAAACAAGAACCATATTTGACATAAAGATGTCCACCCTATATGACTGCCTACAAAGTTTATATGTCATAAATCATGTTTGTTAAAATTAACATGTATACTTTCATGTAATATATATATAATTTATATGTCTATATTTTTAATGTGCAATGAGAAGCTGGACTACTACTAGTTTTCTTCTTGTGTAGCTATATTATCTAAGTTTTCTTTAATGCATATACATTTATTTTGTTAATTAAAAAACAGTAAAAGGCTATTTTAAAAATGTCTTAGAACTGTACTAAATATTAGTTTTTAAAGTTGTTTAGATTTAAAAAAGAACATGCCACTGCACATGGTAAGATATGCAATCACTTTTTTAACTTCCCTTATAAAGCATGTGAAACTGTATGGTATTTGCTTTATGGACTTCAATAAAACTAGATTTCTGGCAAAATGCCAAGAATACAACCTGTTTTACATTCAAATTTCTGCATCATTGAGAGAGGAATCTTGTGCACTCTTCTCGAGAACAAACACGGTCTTTGCTCTTTCCTGTGTATGATCATGAATCATTGAATTTCCTTCCCCTGTGTGGGAACAGCTGCCCCTCCAGTCCACCCAAGGCTTGTACAAACCAAAAGGTGCACTGAAGCACAGAAAAAGAACTATGTAATTCTACCACGAGTCCACATAGATGGATTAATAAATAAATCAATTTACAAGGTAATAGGAAGTGAAAAAATACCAGTGTTATGGACTCATGGGTCTCTTTATACTACTCAAGTATGGATAGTTGTTATGGTAATAAGAAAATGAAGAAATGCAAAGTCATGCATCTGCCCTATTCTCCTTACAAGGCTAGCATATTATGACATGCACTCAGCTTTATTCCTGGTTTTCCTTTATCCTCACCCTTATTTTTGTTTTGGTATACCAATTTCAGTTGATGTTAAATTTCCGTATTTTGGCTCTCCCTGTAAGCTACCTCAAAATCTTAGTATTTCTACCCCCTTCTCGTTTAAATTGTGTGATATTCTCACATAAAAAGAAGTCTCTAGGAGGGGGGAAATCAGGAACTACCTTTGCAAACAACTACTTCAAAACTTTCCACCTTAGTGCCTCAGAGTTAGGTGCCATTCATCATTTGAAAACAGTGTAGATGTTGTCCAGTAAATTTATATAATCTACAGGTAGAAAGAGCACACATAGTCATTTTGAACTTTTCCTCTGCATCATGGAAAAACTTTCAAAATAGAAAAGTCACCAAATCTGTTCAGTCATTCAAATCTACTTTGCTATATCCTCTAATTGTAACATTAGTTTAATTTCATATATACCTTAAACTTAAGCAGAATACAAAGATTTGCCTGCCTCTTTGAGCTAAGTACAGACTAGTTCACTTCAGACATTTTTCAGAAATAATATATGTCGTCATGATCAAATCACAGAGATTATTTGTAACAGATTTCCTTTCTCAAGCCCTGAGAAAAGAAAATATATTTTCATCTAGGCTTACTTCATATGCAAACATCATTTGAATTCTTGAAGAGTTAAGTCTTTTTTTTTTTTTAAGATTTTATTTATTTATTTGACAAAGAGAAAGAGATCACAAGTAGGCAGAGAGGCAGGCAGAGAGAGGGGAGGAAGCAGGCTCCCTGCCAAGCAGAGAGCCTGATGCAGGACTTGATCCCGGGACCCTGAGATCATGACCTGAGCCGAAGGCAGAGGCTTTAACACACTGAGCCACCCAGGCACCCAAAGAGTTAAGTCTTATAAATTATGGTCAGAAAATATTCTAAGAAAAGAAACATTTTTAATTTAAAATATTTAAATATTATAAAGCTTGTCTAAAGAGAAGACAACAAAGAATCAACATACAAATTAATATGAACAAAAATTTTTCAAGACACATCTCTCTTATACCCTTGATTTGACAAAGCTTCCTTTGAAAATAAAATCAAATCAAGCTATCGGAATATCCAGAATATTAACTTTCTCCTTGAGTGCTGGTTCCTGGCAAGAATCACTTAGAGAGTTTGCAAACAGTATGAGGATGTAGTGCAACTTTTGGCTCATGTTTTATACTCAAGAGGCACAAATAATTTGAATTAGTTATGTATGAGAAAGAGATGCAATCAATCAAAGCTGAAGAAAAGAGAAACCTCTGGTATTCCTTCATAAACATGGCAATATACTCCTCCCTCCTCCACACTGCCCATTAAACATCAAGATGTGATTTCAATCTGCAGTTTGCATTCTTTTGGATATCTGTGCAGACACCACAACTCAGTGCAGAGTAAATTTTCAATATACTGGGTGAGAGGAGAGGCACAAACATTTTGAATAAACAAAATGTGCTCTCTCATAGGAAAAATGTCAGGGCACTTAATTTAGGGGGACAGGCAACATGATGCTAATCCCTGATTGAGATGCAGAGAAAAAAAGAAATTGAACAGCCTTTCCGCCAAAGCTCAGTTTAAACTTTATACCAAATTTGTTTGAATATTAGGGCCTCACAATTAATATTAAAATTAAATAATCATAGATGACATTAACCATTTTGTGGTTAGTATAATTGAAGTTCTGTGCTTCCATGTGCATTTTTTTGGGGAGGGGAGGTAAAATTCTTGTACCTATTTCACTCTTAATTTAAAAAGTGACAAAGATTCTCTCCTTGATCAAACTCTAGTGAGGCACTTCTAAATTCTTTTTCAACTAGGACTTTAAGAGCTTCCTCATTCTTCTCTGCATTGTCCAGTTTTAGCAAGAATCCTGTGAGGTCAATTTAACCAGGATCCCCTATCCTCAATATCTCATCACCCTTAATAACCAATCAGGTTGTTCATGTCCTATCATCTCCTGGGTGATATCTGAACACCTTGGCCTAATTTCAGAAAGAATATTGTTAGGTCAGTTCAAACAGAATCTCCCATAACCATTGATGTGTCCTCTTGGCAATATTCCAACTGACCAACATCGCCCCCCCCCATCCTTGCCTAGAAATTCCTACTTTTTCTTGTTGTATTTGGAGTTGAACCCAATCTCTCTCCCTACTACAAAACCCCACTGCAGTGGTCCCTAAATAGAGTCTGACTTAACCATTCTTTGACAAGTGTCATGGATCAGTTTTTCTTTAATACAAGTAGCCCACCAAAATAGCAAATCTAAATGTGTTTTGTTTTACTGTAATCATTTCCCCAAAAATGCAAATATGAATTTACTGATAGGGAGCTAATCCTTAGAAATAAATATTAAGTATATGGACACCTTCTAATAAAATATAGGGAAAAATAATTTCCAAATTGGCATGAATTCTTCCCCAAACTTTTTCTTCTCCTAAAAAGTTAAAAGTTTTTCAATGCTAAAACCTTTAGAGATTATTCATAATCCAAATTCTTTTCTCTTGATTAGAAATATTTTTAAATTAAGTACTACTTCTTTCAGATAATAAGCAATTAAGTGTTGCTTATACTTTTATAAGCAAAGAGAATATGCATATATACATATATTCATAACTTATAAGCCTTTTTAAAGAATTACTATATTTAGCCTCTTGTAAACCAAATTTAAACAAAAGAAAAATTTAAAACTGGTAGCTAATATTAGTACCCAACACAAAATAATCAAATCTACCACTTTAGTAGTGACCTTCATGACAATGAATAATCATATAGTGAAAAAAAAAAAATCCCACATTCTCCCTTATTTCTGAAATCTCCAGAATCCACTTAGGTGCTGCTAATAATTCATGACTTCATATGTAGTCCCATGTAGTCAAGACCAAAGAATTTCCTTTATGTCATAATTTTGAAATACCTATAAAGATTGCCCCAGATGCATTGCATGAATTGGGTCCTACAAAGGATAGAGATAACTAGAGAGATTTCAAATATTTTCATTCCTGTCAAAAATCTTATCAAGCCTAGAATCAAAATGTATATTGTATTCTGTGTGTATGAGTGTGTATGGGTGTGTGTGTGTGTTAAACAAAACTCTTAAACCTTTTATTCCTAAATTTGGCTACAATTGTAAAACAATTTCATCTCCTGTTGTGACATCTTTATAGGCCTAGATCCAAACAATAACAAATCAGCTAATTTTGCTGCAGATGGATTTCTGTAACCCAGGTTGAGTTGGTCCTTGCTGTACTCTCAGTATCAATAAACTCAAAACTTTCTTTAAGATTTCTTTTTACATTTTTTGTGAGAATCTTACTGATACAAATAGTGGATTTTTTATTGTACTTGTAGCTAATTACATATCTGAAAATAAAATTGAGAATTCATTAAAATTTTATTGTTATTTTTATTAAGATGACAAATTTAGTTTAAGATGCTTTCATAGTCATCCAACTTGAACCCTTAAATTAATATATTTTTATCTCTCGATTTGATTTCTGAAACATGAAATATTGTTTTTAAAATGTTTACATATGAAATAACTCACATGTTCATATTTATTAACATGTATTTCAAAACCAGAATATTGCTAATAGTAAAATTCCAATACTTTCTTTTTAAAGATTTTATTTATTTATTTGAGAGAACAAAAGTGAAAGAGATCACAGAGGGAGAGAGAGAAGCAGACTCGCCGCTGAGCAGGGAGCCTAATGTGGGACTCAATCCCAGGACCCTGAGATCCTGACCTGAGCCAAAGGCAAATGTTTAACCAACTGAGCCACCCAGGTGCCCCAATTCTAACACATTTTTAAAAATCTGTTTTGAATAAGCATATGATAGTTTTTCAGGGTATTATCATTATAAGATGGCTATTCACTATGAAATTGCAATGATTTCAAACATACTTAACTTTACCCATATTTTCTGACCATTTCAGGAATTTTGTTTTTCCTGATTAGAAATTCCCTTTTTTCCTTTTTCTTGGCAGAACATTCTTCACTGCCAAATTTATTACTATCTATCTTTTGAACAGAATTCCAAAGAGAAAGGTTCTTTAAGATAATATGATAGGCTTTTTTTTTTTAATTTTAACCATTTAGGTACATTTCAATTGCACTTAGGAATTTCAAACACTATCAGAATTTTCTCTGTATTTACAATGATGGATGAATGTAATACTAAAAATAATGGGAATACTGTATTGCTCGATACATACATACTACCACTAGAAACATGATTAGCCTTACTTTTTTTAGTAAAAAAATTAAATAATATAAATTCTGTATTCCTTTTCTTAGCTACCATGAAAGAATTCAAAATGGCAACTGACATAGGGCAAAGCAATTCATGAGCTGAGTAATACAAAACCAAACAAGTAAAAATGTAACCATAACATTTTATATATGTCCAAGATTTGAGTACTGGGCAAATATAAATAATGAAATAGTAAAATTATAGTTAATTGAATAATGCATACCTTTCATGAATTTTACAATAAATTATTTGAATTAACTTCAGTGTATACCACCTCTTCTAGTGTATACTACCCTCTTCTAGTACTAAGTTCATGTCTGTACTAACTCTCCACACATAAGGCACCTTGAACCTTAAGATCAAGTCCAGTAGTAGTTCTGAAGCCTAGCTGCAAAGTAGATTCACTTGTAGATCAAGTTAAATGCTGACACTGAGCCTCCACACAAGCCAATTAAATCAGAATCTCTGCTGATGGGCTCCCACATCATTATTTTTAGTTTCCTCGGTGATATTAATGGGTTGAGAACTCACGATATTAATGGGTTGGGAACCGGTGATACAGTCTCAAATATTCTTTTTACAGATGAGCAAAAAGAACTAAAGAAATGTAAACTTCTCTGAAATCAAAATTACTAAGAGGCAATGTCAGGAGGCTTACCTAGGGTCTTCTGATTCAGAGTATGGTGTTAAACATGGAACCAGCTTTTATTTTTCTCACTGCTCTAGTGGTGACTTACTACTCACTTGCTCTCTGTCTCTCTCTCTTTGCTTTGATAAAGGCAAATATATCATCTCTAGTTGTACTTCACTTATTTCTCTTCTGGTATTTTCTTCTGAAAATAAAACAATTGTCCCAAGATTTTGGAATAAACCTGGTATATTAGAGTTCTCCAGACACACAGAAGCAATAAGGTGTGTGTGTGTGTGTGTGTGTGTGTGTGTGTGTGTGTGTGTGTGTGAGAGAGAGAGAGAGAGAGAGAGAGAGAGAGAGAGAGAGAGAGAGAGGGGAGAGATATACTGTAAGGAATTGGTTCATACAATTATGGGGGCTGAGAAGTCCCAAGGCCTGCAACTGGCAAGCCACAGGTCCAGGAGACTCAATACACAGTTCCAGTCTGAGAACCAGGAAAAGCTGATGCTTTTTCAGCCTTTTTCATGCTTTTTCGGGCTTTTTTCCAGCCTGAAAGCCAGCAGGCTTAAGAACCAAGAGGAACTGATGTTTCAGTCTTAGTTTGAAGGCAAGAAAACACCAATATCTGAGCTCAGGTTACCAGACTGGAGGAGTTCCTCCTTGCTCAGCCTTTTTGTTCTGTTTAGGTTTGCAATTCATTGGATGATGCTCAGTCACATTTGAGGAGGGCAATCTTCTTTCTTCAGTCTATTGATTCAAATGTGAATCCCACTCAGAAAAACCCTTACAGACACACCCAGAATAATGTTTGGTCAAATATCTGCACCACCACCCCGGTCCAGTCATGTTGACATAAAATCATCCATTACAACTTGAACCCAGAAATTCAATCCCCCAATTAAATAGACAGTCTAACACATCTTACCTCACAAATACACTTTGCTATGTCATCAAGCTCTGAGCTCCTAGTAATTGCCCCACCTCTTAATCTACCAGTTCAAAATAGGGTAATATTTATCCTGTGTAGAATATAATAAACCACAATAAATGGTCATTAGAGTTTGTGTTCTTGCTTCTTTAATACAGACTCAGGATTGACTTTCCTTTTCATCACATGAGGCCACAAAATCAGTAACCCTTCTGACATGTGCTTAATGCACTGGGTTATGAAATATTAAAGATGATGATTCAGCTCAAAGTTGAACATGCTTTGCATATACCAGGCATACAACAAATATTTGATTACTGAAGAAATAAATGATGACACCTACATTCTGTTTTCATGTCCAAAGAACACTCTAAAACTAAGCAACTTAGGTAAAGGGAGACTATTTTCTTCCACAAAGTATTTTAAGCAAACAAACAAAAATCTACAAAGGGGAAATATAAGCCTTTTCTATAACTTTCTGGCTGTTATGAATGAGGTATTAGACTGAAATGTCAATTTGTATGTTCCAGGAAAACTGGATTTTGAAAAATTAAATGATCAATGCATTTACAACTTGAGAAAGAATGGATTTTCTATGTCAATCAACTGAAGTCCTGTGAATTATTTCGAAAACTGTTAATCCCCACCTGCGACTGCATCAAATTACATCCACCACAAAGGACAGAAACTGGGATGCATGATAACTTTCCAATTAACATGGGAGGTTACAGTCAATTTAAGAACGCTAGTTAAGGCATTCCCTGTTCCTCTGCATTTTCAGCTTGCTTATCATGGATAGATGCATGCCAAGTTACAGCAAGCTGATCCTATGCCACAGTATATGGGTATGGTTGGGATAATAAATGTCCAGATCAAGCTTGGAGTCTTCCAGCCACTTCTAATAAAGAGACTAACTGACAATTGTTTGGTAGTTTTCCATGTACATGCAAACTTAAAACATTAATAGAACCCATTTATTATTCAATGCTTTTTGTGTGGTGTCAGCTTATTTACAAGTATTGTATGATTCAATCATAACCACTCTAACTAATAAGTAGTATTCTTTCCATCTTACAAACGATAAAATTGAGACTTAGATAATTGAAAGATATACAGATCTTCCTCAACTTATGATAAGATTACATTCCAATAAATTAGTCAAAAACATCATTAAGCCAAAAATCCATTTTTTACATCTAGCCTACCAAACATCATAGCTTATCTAGCTTACCTTAGCCTATCTTAAACATGTTCAGAACAGTTACATTAGCCTACAGTTGGGCAAAATCATCTAACACAAACTCCATATTATAATAAAACACTGAATATCTCATATAATATATATCTCATATAATATATATATGAATATCTCATATAATAATATATTGAATACTATACTAAAAGTGAAAAACGAATAGTTTTATCGATACAGGATAGCTATAAATGAGTCAGTTGTTTACTTTCCTCATTGTATGGCTGGGAGCTGTGGACCACCACCACTAACCAGCATCATGAAGAATATGAAACCATGTATCACTAGCCAGGGAAACAAGCAAAATTCAAAATTTGTAGTATGGTTTCTACTGAATGTGCTGAAAGGGTTCTGAACAGCCCTCGCCTTCACTCCCAGAATGTGCCACTTTGGCATGTGGATTATTTTGAACTGAAGGTACTTGAGACTCTGTGGCCTCAAGAGACACTTTTGTCCTTCCCTTAACCACACAGAAAAATCTGAATTGGGGGGTCTTTTCCAGAATAAGAGTTATTAACAGAGATAAATTTTACCTGAGTGACCCATCTATATAGTAAGGCAAACAACTAATTGCCAAACATCTGCTTTTCTTATCGCATTGTAAAATGCACTTCTTTCCTCTGAAATCCCAGACCCCTACCTGCTTCTCCTTAGTTCAGAATGATATATATATCATTTTGCTGTCTTTGGAATTTCCATGTCTATGTTGATGCGCTGCATGTATGCCCATTAAATGTGACCTTTCTCCTATTAATCCGTCTCATATCAATTTGATCCTTAGTCCACCTACGAGGACCTTTAAAAAAACAGGAATTTTTCTCCCTAATAGTGTATTGCTTATGCACCATCATAAAGCTGAAAAATCTTGTTGAGCCATAAGTTGGGGACTGTCTGCATAGTGTTGAATCCAAGATTTGAAACATGATTTAGCTCGAAACTCCAGCTTTTCCCACTATACGGTATTGCCTCCTACATTTCATGTTCTATCTTACCTAGATGCAGAGGGTCTTTTTTCATTCTGGTGACAGAACTGGCATGACTTTATCAATTTAAGTGTAGCAACTAGAGGTAGGCAGTCCCAAGGCTAATGTAAACCAGTTTATTTTTATGATTTTGGTTTAAGAATCATTTAGATGACTTTTCAAACTCAGCAGATCTGAAACAATTTCCAAATTTTCTAGAATGTTGACAGAAGACAGGTACCTTGACAGCAATTTCTCCTTCTTTCTTTTAATGACAAAAAGTACAAACAATGGGAAAGAGGATAAATGACAGTGGCTTTGTTTAGGTAAAGAAATTTCATTATGGTGTTAAAAAAATGACCTAGAAAGAAAAATGACTTTGACATGGCTTAATTAATTCTGTTGATGAGCCCAGGGAGGTGGGTATGATCCTTAATTTTATGTCTCACTTGACCAGGCCACAGGGTGGCCAGAATTTTTGGCTAACCATATTTCTCCGTGTGTTTTCAAAGGTGATTCTGGATGATATTAGCATCTGAATCCATAGACCATAGACCTAATAAAGATAGCCCTCACCAGTGTGGGTGGGCATCATCTAATCCATTGAGGGTTTGAATGAAACAGGCAGAAGAAAAAAGAATTTAATCTGACTAACTGAGCTGGTATATTGTTCATCTTTTGCTTGGACTGGGGCTTACAATACCAGCTTTCATGGTTCTCAGGCCTTTTGGCTTGAACCAGAATCAAACTTCCAACTTTTTGGGTCTCCAGCTTAGAGACAGCAGATATGGGAGTTAGCCTCCATTATCATATGCCTCAATTCTTTATAACAAATGTATACATATGTGCATGTGTATGCTTATATATACATGATTACATTGCTTAAATTAGTTATATATGTATAAATATGTTTACATAGAAATTTTATATATATATATATATATGTAGTTATATATGCATACATATATAGATCTCCTATTGGTTCTGTTTCTCAGCAGGACCCTGATTAATACAGTGGGATAAAACAGGTCAACTTATTTAAAATAGCTTTTTTTTTAATTTGGACACAGTGGTTCTCGAGGTATATATACCTCCCCAGCTTTTCTGCAGGTCAGCTGTATCCAGCTAGAAATGTGATACCTATGATCATATGAGAAGTTCTAAATTCTTAAAGTTAGATGTGAGCTTGTTACATAAGTCCTCCAACCAGTGTTTAAGAGGAAACAATCTACTTTTTCTAGTATAAATTTCGTAACTTAATAAAGAGTAAGATGTAGTAATATAATCAACATCTGTTCATTGAATGACATTTTAAAATACAAAAAAAATTAGTTTACATCAAACAATTTATTACACCAAATTCTAGGGTCTTTTTTTCACACCTTTCAAAATCAGTGAGGGGTGTGATTTTAACATAGTGCTCAAATAAAAAAAGCAATGTAGGAAATAATAAGCATAACCAATCATTGATCACATTATATGTAATTCAATATATACTAATCACACATTTCATCTTCAAATAATGAACTTCATTCATGCAGGAAATTTTTTTTTTTTAAAGATTTTATTTATTTATTTGAGACACAGAGAGAGATTACAAGTAGGGAGAGAGGCAGGCAGAGAGGCAGGGAGAGGAGGAAGCAGGCTCCCTGCTGAGCAGAGAGCCCGATGCGATGCGGGCCTCGATCCCAGGACGCTGAGATCATGACCTGAGCCGAAGGCAGAGGCTTTAACCCACTGAGCCACCCAGGCGCCCATGCAGGAAATTATTAATACTAACTTCACTGAGGTAGTAGAACTATTTATCTAAAGATTTATCTGAGAATAAAGAACATGGAGTCTAACATGCATCCAAAGGATTATGGTCTCATTTTAAATCTATGGATCACTTTAGTATTTTACTCAGGTGTTGGGATAGCATCAAAATGCTGAAGAATAAATACTCACTCCTGACAATTTAATCTAGAACAAGAACCCTTACTCTAACAGCAACCTGAAAGAGCCATTTATTCCACTTCCTTGAACAGGTCTAAATTTAACTCACTACTTTATCAATCACCTCCAAAGATAGTCTAGAATTTTTCTGTAAAAATATATTCTACTTTTTTTCTCTGAAAATGTATCCCAAATTTTAAACTGCATTGCCTTCTTTTTCCCTTAGTATATTTCTTTTTCTCTCTCTCTTTTTTTTTTTACTCTATATTTCTTAAATAAATTGTCCTCAAATTTGGGTGCACATCGTTATTTGGGAAACTTCAGAAAAATCACTGTCTGTGCACCACACCCAAAGGTTCTGATTCAATTAGTTTTGGATGAACTTCAAGGGTTTGTATCTCTTAAAAGCTCCTTGGATGAGTCTAATGCACAGTCATTGAAAAACACTACTTATGTCTTCTGGATGGAATACCTACAAATATCTAGAGCATTACAAACTTATTAAGACAAATATAAGTAATAATTGCACATGACATAGCTATATTCAAGATCTAGCAAAAAAAAAGAAGAAAAAAAAGAATAATTTTTTTTAAAAGATTTTATTTATTTATTTGACAGAGAGAGAGATCACAAGTAGTCAGAGAGGCCAGGCAGAGAGAGAGGGGGAAGCAGTCTCTCCGCTGAGCAGAGAGCCCGATGCGGGCCTCCATCCCAGGACCCCGAGATCATGACCTGAGCCGAAGGCAGAGGCATTAACCCACTGAGCCACCTAGGCGCCCAATAAATTTTTTTTTTTTAAAAACTACCATACATTTAAAGTACCATGAACTAATTTCCAATATAAAGACTGTCATTAATCTTTCTCTCCTCTTCCTTTATTACCAGAAGCTTCCTGAACTACTTCTGCTGTGGTCAAGACTCTGTAGCTTCTGTCTATAGCTAGCCAAATTTGTTTCTGTCACTTTGAGTATCAGATGCTAACACTCAGGAAAGCATGCTGATACCTTTGTAAAGGAAGGGTCAAAGGAACAATCACCGCAGCTATTACAAACACCAGGTGCCTACTAGCCAAGGAACACCTAAAACGCTTCAGTAATTCTCTGGTCTGGTTGTACTCTATACTCTTCTGGGGAGCTTTGAAAAACTACTGATACCCAGGCCCCACTGCCCCAGAGATCTGAAGTAGTAAGGTTCAGGAATCTTGTAAAACCTCTCCAAGGGCTTATTAAGTGAAGCCAGTGGAGAACCATTGACTAAGATGGGTTTGAAAAATCTGAAGGTCACATGAATGTGGCCAACTTGTAATATCCCCAGGATAACAAAATCTGAGGAACGCATCCTCACTTCCTTATACACCTTCAACCACACTAACAGTCCTTCCCTTTACAGTTACTCAAAGGTTGTTCTTCTTCATTTTGAACTTATTTTAACTCTGTAAAAACAAACAAACAAACAAAAACAGGGATTTAAAGTTAGGAGAGTACTGTGATTTAGTATAAATTCTCTAACACCTAGAGTGACTTTCATCAGAGGTAAATAGATACATGGGACTTTGATCCTTCTGTTATATTTTCTTTAATTTATCTTTATTCTCAATTCCTCACAGTTTAGGTGTCAAAGATATCCTACATTGTTCCCCAAAAGTGAGAAAAATGTAGCAAACAATGACAGATTGCAAAGCTTTTTCCCTTTCTTTTCAACTACCCAGATGAAAAATAGTGTTTAGTCTATATTAACAATAATGAAAGCAAACACACACCTATACTATCATTATATAATGCTATATACCAAGATTATTCTAAACACCTTGTACATAGTAATGCATTTATTTCTAAAAGCAACTCGATAAGAAAGGTACTAGTTTAGTTCCATTTCACAGATGAGAAAAGAGAGACATGAAGAGGTTAAATAAGCTTCTCAAGGTCATTTAGCAGGTTAATTGTCCTTTAAAATCTGTGTTGTTAACTAAAATGCTATGAGGTCTCTTTAAGAATTAAGATTTACCTTCCTAGAGTACACAGGTGATTTATCATATTATTATGTTTGTAAGTAATGTATTTAATTTTCATAATCTAGTGGGACAATGCAACAGAAACAAAATTTATGTGTTATAGTGTTTTTTTCTAGTGATAAGATACCAGAAAATCACTAAAGGTATCCCTTTGGGGGCTCCTGGGTGGCTCAGTTGTTAAGCGTCTGCCTTCAGCTCAGGTCATGATCCCACGGTCCTGGGATCAAGCCCCACATTGGGCTCCAGCCCCACAATGGGCTCCCTGCTCAGCTGGAAGCCTGCTTCTCCTTCTCCCACTCCCTCTGCTTGTGTTCCCTCTCTCGCTGTGTCTCTCTCTGTCAAGTAAATAAATTAAAAAAGTCTTAAAAAAATAAAAATAAAAAAATAAAGGCATCCTTTGGTCCTCAGAAAAATAGGTATATAATGTTGGAATTATCTAGGAACTACTGTTAGAAAAATAAGTTATTTGGTAGTCACCTGGTGTCGCATGACTTTTTTGATTTTAGATACTGAGTGGTGATCTCTTCTCTCAGTAGAGGATATAATTAAATAGCTTTCCTTTAAATGTTTAAAATTTAATGCTACTTAAATCCTAGAATGCAATCAGTGATAGTAGCTCCAGATGTGTTATATGGGACAGGCCAGATCCAGGGATGGCATATTGCCCCTTATGGAAGAGTGGCACCCATGGGCAAGGCATACGTGAACCAAAAATGCTACATAGAATGATGGGTCTACCCCGAGGACAACTTCTACTATTAGACTGAAAGATACAATTGTCATTTTGTGGATTCAAGGTGGTCTTTAAATCATTCTAGGTGAGGGACATTTCAATGCATCAGGGAACATCATTTGTTAGAGGCAGTTTTCAACATTGCCATGACATGGTACAAAAAAGCAACAGTAGGGGCACCTAAGTGGCTCGGTCAATTAAGCATCTGGCTTCGGTTAAGTATCTGGCTTCAGCTCAGGTCATGATCCCAGGGTCCTGGGATCGAGCCCCATATAGGGCTCCTTGCTCAGCAGAGAGCCTGCTTCTCCCTCTCCCTCTGCCTGCTACTCCCCCTGCTTGTGTGCACATGCTCTCTCCCTCTCTGTCAAATAAATAAGTAAAATTAAAAAAAAAAAAAAGCAACAGCAGTTGGAGAGTGGTTAGAGCAGGCTCCCATTTCTCTCCCCATTTATTGTAAAAGTTAGATACTACGCTTTGAATTGTGTCAACCTTTAAGGTGTGGGGCAATCCAGCAGGAAGGAGATCTTTAAGAGGTAACGGTGTACTTCCTGTTAATAAGACATCCAGGTTCTCGCGGTGCCTGGCTGGCTCAATAGTTAAGAGTCTGCCTTCGGCTCAGGTCACTATCCCAGGAACCTGGGATCGAGCCCTGCATTGGGCTCCCTGCTCGGTAGGAAGCCTGCTTCTCCCTCTCCCACCCCGCCCCTGCTTATGTTTCCTCTCTCGCTGTGTCTCTCTCGATCAAATAAATAAAAAATAATAAATAAATAAATAAATAATAAATCTTAAATAAGAAAAGACATCCAGGTTCTCAAACAAGAAACTGGAAAAATAAGAGATTCATGCATTTGCATTTCAAGCTTAGAAGGAAGTTTATACTTGTGAACATGTAATTTCCATTTTATAATAAAATCTCATGGCTCCTTTGGGTATCTTTAAAATTTATTTTCAATGAGAACTTACTTGTGAACCTATTTAGATATATTAAATTTTACATAATGTAGTAATTCTTGAACATCCATATTATTTTTCTCATCACCAGCAAATCCTTATTTTACTTCTATATATATTTTTGATATATCAGTTTTCTCTCATCTTCCCTAGGAATTATGTATCCATATACTATGAGTATCACAGTCCTAATTTATCATTTATCGTTGCAGAAGAAAATCATTAAAACCTTTGTGACATTTTGTTCAGAATATTTTGATAATTTAAATCATGGAACAAATTTGTATTAGGGTTAGTTTATCATGGGATGGACTCTAAGAGACAAGAGCAAATAAACTAGCTTCATGATCTTAGAAATATAGCTGAAAGCTCCTGTATATATTATAGAAACTCAGATCTCCTTATCTTGTTGCTTATGACAATTTTTTCTATTCAAAGTTTTAGAAATTACTGATAACCTTCTACAAGATAGTCATGCTTATAAATTCTTAATAAAAAAATTCTAGCTCATACTAGAAGAGTAATGAGGCATTACCCAATTGACACCAGCTATTAAAAACAAATACAAACTATAAGGAGGACATTACTTTTAATCTGCTAAATGATGAAAAAGAATGTTGGTAATACAGTAGACATTAACAATTTTATTTTATTCCAAAATAAGTTAGGAAACATATTTGGTAATTACCTTGCTCAATTTCTCTAATGTTAACTGTTTCTAGAAGGTAATGAACACTCAATAAATGTTAGCCTTTGTTATTTTATTATCGTTATTATTTATTATGATGATGATCTAATTTTCAGCCTTTGATATGTGGCATGTGGATGGGCTATTTAAAGTGTGCAAATGAGATATTAAGACATTTCATCCTTTTAAAAATTTCTGGGTATCACATAGATTTTATAATTCACATAATATATGGTAGAGTGGTATGTGTATATATAGGGTTTATGGTCAAACCATTACTATTTGGGTTGTTACCTTTTTCTTTCTTTTATTTTGCTATGATGCTCAATCAAAAAGTATAGTGGTTTCTAACTTGGCAGAAGTTTGACATACATTCACCTTAATCTCACGATAGTTTGTTTTATAAAGGATGAACTATTTGCCATGAATGGAAAGACAATTCCCAGTTTATAGAATAATAAACAGGATGCTGACGGCAGAAAAGACATTGCCAGTAAAGCAAACCAGAGAAACATCAGCTAGCACTACTGCACCTGACCAGGGCAGACGGCAGCCTGGCCTGACCAGCAGGGGCATCAAACGGCGTTAAGCGGGCAAGGTCTAAAGTAGCTGCTCATTCAGCCACTATAATGCAGTTGCTCTGTGAACAGGAACTGGAGAACACATCCTGGTCCCTGTAGCTGATTTCTTTCAGGCCATGACTGCACACTGTGGATGATATGATACGTGACAGATGGAAGAATCGGCTCACAAATGCAGACACATTTCTCAACGTTGCTAGGACATCCCAATGCTGATTCATTACCCAAGCTCAAACTCATGAGCAGAGAGCCACAGAACGTGCTCAGACCCTGGACACATCTTTCTTTCTTTCTTCTTCTTTTTTTTTTCCCCAAAGGTATGACTCATGATTTAAATACATCTTGAATTTGAATTCTTTCCAGTAGAATATTCATTATTCTTTAGGGACAGTCTCTACCACTAATTACAGGCTTGTATTCACAGCTTCACTCATTTTCTTTATCTGCTTGGCCCTAAAGGCATTTGAATTTGTAATTCCTGTAAATAACCTGTAAACCACAGGAAGTCAGGGATTATGTCAGTTTCATTCACTAATGTGTGTCTGGCACCTACCAGAATGCCTTACACATTATAGGCTATCATTAATATTTGATGAAGCAAAGAATATATACATCAACAAATAACAGTCTTGTATTCAGATCTTCAGAGTGAGAAAAAGAGAAATATAAAATTCATACATGCCCACCCTGATGATCTTTATATTCCTTAAAAATGACCATTACTTGTTCCCATTAACTCTGGCAAACTGGTACAAATTAAGGCAGGCTATCTAAATTAGTTACTATACTACCAAATCACAAATCGCAGTCTCTAAGTCCTGGAGGTGAAGGTTATCAAGAATCCCAGACCATCATTTTGAGTGTGCTCTCAGCATATAAGATATTGCTTCTAAAAGACAAATAACATATAGATGTACTGCCACCTATCACATACTTTGTAATAATAATCTGTCTGAGAGAGAGAAAAATGGGAACAGGGAATTCTTAACAGTTGAGATAAACAAAGCTAAGACGGGCTCTTTCATTGGTACAAAATCTACAGTCTTATTTATGAGTGGCTCAAGGATAGAGTGTGAAACCAAGAGAGGCTATTGTCATCATCCTTACCTTGAATAGGCTAGCCTATGAGTTTTTGGCACCTAGCTCAATAGGTTTTGAACAGGCACTTGGAAACAACATAACATTTTCATCACATCCTTTATGCTCTTTTGAAACCTTTGTAACACTTAAAAACACACAATGATTCTTAATCTCAATGTTGTACATGATCTAGAAATTTCATCTCCAAAACTGAGAAAACATGCTGGCAGGGAAGTACAGAATGATTGCCTCTTTCTAATACCTGCGATAGGAGCATGATAATAACTGTAAGACAACTTCTCCCTTCTCTCAAAGATAATTATGGCTCTCTAGAATTCAGCATCTGTGCTACCAGATGTTACTGTCAAACACGTAAGCAATGGGTTTGATCACTGCACAAACCTGGCCAGTTTCCAAGAGTCTTTGTCTGAATACCTCGGCAGAAGCAGGTGGCTTTCTGGAGTCCAAAATTTTAAGTACCTTACCACACAAATCCTGTTCAATAGGGAAGAAATGGTTTTCTCTAATGATGGATTTAATCTGTTTGGGTTCAAGCCACTACTGTGGGGCTAGTGATAGACACTTTTACAGCTATGTTCTACATGGAAGGAATAAAAACTCAAATATTTAATATCACTAATAAAAAAACGAAAATATTTACAAACCAAAAATATGTCACCATTTTCCCGCAAATAAATGACATCCTGCTGTCATGGCAACTGACCAAGTGATTTTGTAAGAATGGAAATAAAATGTTTTCTGAAAAAAAAAAAAGCAAAGATGTTTTAGGTAGACTGCAATGTTAATTACACAATCCAGTCAGTGTTAGGAAGACATTAAAATGTTGATTAGGAGATGTACTGAGTTTTAACAGACTTTCATAAAATTAAAGTAATTATTAAAATTTGAGATTGTCCTTCCTTTTTGATGTTCAAATAGGCTTCAACTTATGAAATACTGGTACTATATCATAGTATTATTTTTCTTATATTTATTACATTAAAAATTAATAACCATAAAATTTTTAAAAAATTAAATGCAAAATATCTATGTTTCACTAAGATTTGAAGATAAACTTGCTCTTTTTTTTTTTTTAAAGATTTTATTTATTTATTTGATACAAAGAGAGAGATTACAAGTAGGCAGAGAGGCAGGCAGAGAGAGAGGAGGAAGCAGGCTCCCCGCGGAGCAGAGAGCCCGATGTGGGCCTCGATCCCAGGACCCTGAGATCATGACCTGAGCCGAAAGCAGGGGCTTTAACCCACTGAGCCACCCAGGTGCCGATAAACTTGCTCTTAACTCTAAATTTACTTTAGAAGATATTAGTTGACCTTTTCCTAAAAAATGCCATGGTCAAAATCAGTGCTTCTACCTAGGAAGATCTACTCAAATGCGAATAATTCAGGAATTTTATTAAAATGAAGTCATTTACATTCTGTGCATTTTTTGTGATTAAATAAGTGATCCATTTCAGATCACAGAAGAAGAGTATGTGTCTACATGATGCCAGTAAATCATAATTTAAATTCAGTTAAAAAATAACTTTTCTTTTTCAAAAAAAGAAACATCAGCGTGCCTGGGTGGCTCAGTGGGTTAAGCCTCTGCCTTCTGCTCCGGTCAAGATCTCAGGGCCCTGGGATCAAGCCCCCAATTGGGCTCTCTGCTCAGCAGGGAGCCTGCTTCCCCCTCTCTCTCTGCCGGCCTCTCTGCCTACTTGTGATCTCTCTGTCTGTCAAATAAATAAATAAAATCTTTAAAAAAACAAAAAAGAAACATCAAACCAGCACTTTTGCATATAGAAGGCAAAATCAGTTAGTGATTGGTTTTTCTACTATTCTGTCATCAAGTAATTATAGGGAAAACACACACACAATGAAGGAAAACACTAACTTTGAGTCTTTTTTAATTATTTTTACTACTCAGTTTATGTGATTGAAGCCAGTCATTGTTCAAAATCAACTTGATCCATCATCCCATTAGGAGTATTTACATATAGCATGCCCTACTTTGTAAAGCAAGGCAAGCAAAACTCTGAATTTCATTTTTCTGGCTTATCTGTATTTTTCTTATCCATTTTCTTACCAGTGATTATTTTACGAGCTTGTCATGAAACTCATTGAGTTACTTATTAGTAGTCCCACCAGAGGGCAGACAGAGGAAAGCTCAAACTAAACACTCAAATAAGCACAATACTGATATTTATTCATTTTCCTATCAAGGTTAGTGTAGAGAGGGGGCATTCTGATGCTATTTCAGACCATTCAGTATTGTTTTGCACAGTCCTTCTCTTGTCTCTGGGTAGGCTGGAGACTCTCATGATCTAATAATTATCTAAAATAATTTTTAATGGAACAGAATTTATTTTGTATGAAGATTATCTATGAGTCAACAGACACACGTGTGGCAAACCTAAAATTCAAGACAGTTCATAATAAGAAGACAACAGAGAGATTTCAGCTGGTGAGATTTTTTTAACTGTCCTGTGGGAACCATGAATCACACTTACTACCAAATACAGTATGTGCCACATTTTTTACAATGAGAATTGTGACAAAGGTGAAAGCAGAGAATTATATTAATCCAATCTGTATGCTACAAAAACATATAAAATAATTTCCACATCCACAGGAGTCAGCCAGTACTTGATTTTAGCTCAATTTCTAAAATGATGAAAAGGTTTAATAGCAACTTTATTATATTTGTCAAAAGAGAGAATGCCCTTCAAACCACCTCAAAATTCTCTGAAATGGTAGAAAGAATTATTCTAGACTATCTTTCTTAAAAAAACTTTAAATACTATAATTATAATAAGGAACAGTAAATCATCATTGCCAAAACAATTTTGTGCAAAATTAGTAGGAAGTATGCATTTTTTCAATATAATAATTCAGGTGAAAAACTACAGAGGAGTTCTAAGACAGTAAGACAAAATTTAATGTGTATGTTATCACTAAATTAGCCAAGAACAAGTAAGTCCCTTTTTCAGTCTAAATAGCTTCATCTTTGAGCCCAGATTAATGAATTCAGCTTAAGAAAGGTCAAACGAAAGAAGAATAAATCATTTTTTTCTAGTAAGATATAATTATTATCCAATGTTCTCCAAACTCAGAAATTATAAAACTAACTCTGTTAATTCTGAAGATAACCTGTTCACAAAGTCCTTAACATCTAGATCTTTTAGTGGGTTTATAGCTATTGAATGCTACCACTAAGTAGGTAACCTGGGAAAGAGAATTTTTTTTTTCTAAATTGCAGAGATAAGAGCAACTTACAGAACTAAAAATCCAGATAGCTAAAGGGAGAGTTAATATGTCAGTAGGTACAGGAATTACTGCTGTAGAGGGGGTGAATGAGTATCAAAACATGGTAAACGCTGGCTACAGAAATTTTGGCAGCACCTAAATAAAGAGTAAGGGGTCCAAGGGAAATTATCCTGCCTATTGGCAAATACTAGATCTTCAAAAATCCTTTCCTATCCAAGGATGAATTAAAAGATTTAAAATGTAGTATGTATGAAAAAATAATGCAGTAAATAAGGGAAGGACAACATGGAGATAATTAATAAAAAAGGGAATATTTGGGGAGGAAGTGTAATACTAGTTAGTAAAGAACTTTGAAACTATTATATCAAAATCATACAAAATTATAAGTCTCTTTTAAATCTTGAAATTTTGTAGGAGATCAGGCACTGGACTGAAATGAAAAGAATACTTATCAAAATGAGTAAAAATGACAAGACATCTGAAAACAGAATGACAAAGTTAAAACCAACATTAGAAGCATTAAATACCAGAATTGGTCCTGGAAAAAATCAAATCAGGAATTTAGAGAACTGATCTGAAGAGCTCTCCAAAAACAAACAAAACAACAACAAAATGAGTAGAACAAATAGCACTCAATTCTGTGTAGCATGATTCTGCATGTGGGGCTTACATTCACTAACAATAATCAGGGGAAATAGTCATAGGTGTTAACAATGACTATCTCCAGACTGTGCAATCATGTAAGGGTTTCACTCTTATCCCTTGTATTTCTCAATCTAAAGACTTTTTACAGCCAGTATCTATTACTTTTATAATCAGCAAAAGTAAACACACACAGGGTCATCTTGACACACATAGACAGATGGATAGATAGACAGATAGATGTATCAACTGATGAAATGGGTTTGTCTACAATAACCAATCCCTGCTGTCTGGTCATTCTTAGGCTGGAGGCTTTGTGCCATTAAATGGCTTTTTGCCATTAAATTACAAAAATGAAGCTTAATTAACCTAGGTTCTATTTCTCCCTTTCAATTCTGCGTAATTCAAAATTTTATGAAGGCGGAAGTTAGAATCAACCCCAGCTTGTAATAGCATGCTATCCTGGCTGATTCTTAGTTTTCACCATTCAAGAAGGACAGTGTTTTCTAAGTCTTCTGTAATAATTTAGGTGGAGATTCAGGTTTAGGAATAAGCTGAAAAAAAAAAAATTAGCCCCAATGGGGCACCTAGGTAGCTTAGATGGTAAAGCATCTGCCGTCAGGTCATGCTTCCAGGGTCCTGGGATCGAGCCCCATGTTGGGCTCCCCACTCGGTAGGGAGTCTGCTTCTCCTTCTGTCCCTTTCCCCCCACTTGTGTTCTCTCTGTCTCTCTCAAATAAATAAAATCTTTAAAAAAAATAGCTCCAAGATCTAATATTTTTGTTATTGTTTTAATCCTTTTAAGCTCTTTTAAACATTTTGCTTTATAGTTTTGCTTACTTACGCCTAATGAAAATTTAGGAAAGCTTCCTTTAATTTTTTCATGAAGACAACAAAAAAAAATCGACGCCATTTCTACAATAATGTATAGAGCAAACTACCATGGTGCAGCAGGGGCAACACCAGCTCTGATGTTGAACAAGCTGAAGGTGAATCTCAGCTCTACTATTTACTAACTGTATGTCATTAGGCAAGGAGATAATCACTGAGAGTATCTTCTACATCATTAAAGAAGAAACAAACCTAACTGCTAAAACATTTATTTCCCTAAATCCTGTGGAGTTCCTTCCATGTTGCCAGACACTCTCCTATTTATAGATACTCTGGGATTTGATGAATTATTTTCTATGAAGCGTATTTGCCAATTTTAAACATACCTCCCTTATTCAGTACCAGCTTCTCTACAAAAGAGACTTTTAAATGTGAACGCTAGATTATTGTTTTCTCCTTTTCCTAACATCAACAATTAAGTTACTGGAACTCTTAATATTTAATGTCTATTGATACGCCAAAGTCATGCTGTTTTTGTCAACTGTTTATTCCTGGCCCAGGGTAGAGTTAGCAGTCGTGCAGCTAGCCTATTTTCAGAAATAGCAAAAAGCACACCCTGATTAAAACATTTTCAGTGGAAAGAACTGATTTTTACAGTCAAAGAGAATAACCAATGCTGTTGTCTAATATATATATCATTGCAACTTATCTTAGCATGAATTAACATAGCTGAATATATTTGAGTGCATTAAAACGTGGAGAACATTTATTGACCACCTACTGCAGGATGGACACATATTAGGTACTGTGTGTGTGTGTGTATGTGCATGAGTATGTACATGTGGATAATTATTCAATTCTTGCTATGAACCTTCAAGGTACTACACTTTTGTGGGAAGAAATTGAGAGAAGCATCTTGTCCAAAGTCACATAATATACTGTGGTTGTGTTCACTGTCAGATTTTTTTTAAAGATTTTATTTATTTGACAGAGAGAGACAGAGTGAGAGAGGGAGAAGGAGAAGCAGGCTTCCTGTTGAGCAAGGAGCCAGATGCAGGGCTCAATCTCAGGACCCTAGGATCATGACCTGAGCTGAAGGCGGACGCTTAATGACTGAGCCACCCAAGCATCCCCACTGTCAGATTTTTTTAAAGCTCTAAAAGAATAAAATTATCCAATTTAGAGACATATTTTAAACAAAGAATTTTCAGTATACACATGATCGTGGATTATTAAAAGCTAAAATATGACAGAGTACAAAAGGATTCTATAGCATAGATGAAAAGATATACTGATGACAGGTATTCATATCTCTCTTAAAACAGAATTTGACAAGTTAAAATACCTTTCAAATAGCCAAAATCATGTGTGAATCAAATATTAACAGAAGATTTATCACCCTCACTGAATGAAATGAAGACCTATTCAGAGAACCAACTTGTCTCTATAAAATAGTGAATGAGCTAGAACTGCAAATGTTACCTGACATAGGTTTCAGTTCAATGAATCTATGAGAAATTATTCAAACTGTGTTTTGAAAAAAGAATTGAGGCTACAGAGCATAGCAGAAAAATGTGTTGGCTCTGGATGCAGACTCCTGGGTCTAAACCCAGATTCTGCTCCATGCTAGTAGCCTCACACCAATCACTTAACAGTTCTATGCCTCCATTTCTGCATGTGTGAAATAAAAAAATAAAAAATAACAGTATCACTTCATAAGGTCACTGATAGGGTTAAAATAGTAGTAAGGTGCATATCAAGATCTCATCAAATATTAAAAGTGTAGAATTTCTACAACTGAGCAGAAGCATAGTATTTTTAAAAAAGATTTTAATTTATTTATTTGACAGAGAGAGAGAGAGAGACAGCAAGAAAGGGAATACAAGCAGGGGGTGAGGGAGAAGCAGGCTTCCCACGGAGCAGGGAGCAAGGAGCCCGATGTGGGGCTCCATCCCAGGACCCTGGGATCATGACCTGAGCCAAAGGCAGACGCTTAACGACTGAGCCACCAAGGCGCCCAGAAGCATATTTTAAAGGGAAACATGATTGAACCAAAAGTTCCTCATCACAAGTGACATGTAAATCTAAAGCACCTTAGATTTAACAATGGTAATTGCCATATTGTTTAATTCATTTAGAAAATTTCTCAGACTTTGTCTACGGCCATACCACCCTGAACGTGCCCGATGTGGTCTGATCTTGGAAGCTAAGCAGGGTCGGGCCTGGTTAGTACTTGGATGGGAGACTGCCTGGGAATACTGGGTGCTGTAGGCTTTAAAAAAAAGAGAGAGAGAGAAAAAGGAAATTTCTCAGACATAGATGCACAAATGGGAGAGGATTAAATTTTTTAGGGATGACAGGAATAGTACTAGACTAAATACATTTCTATAGCTACAAAACATTGATTTTTTTGAATCTACATTGAGAACATATGCAGCATGCATTATGCTAGGCACCGGGGAGTCTAAAACTAAACAAGACTTCAGAAGATTATCAACTAATACTGAAGACAAGAATGCAAACACCTATGGCGTTTTTCATTGACACCATATCTTCAAGTCTTCAGAGAAAACGACAACATAGAAAACGTTCTCTGAGGGATGTTGAAGGTTCTCCTGACCCCCTAAATCACATCTTCATATGCTTCTGTCAATGCCTAACATACCTTAATCTTTTGACTAAAAAGGTGAAGTCCCCTGTTACACAATAAACACTCTCTGGAAGCACAACACATTAAACCCTTAAACACTTAGCTCGAAGTTAGTTCATGTAATTGCTTGGTGAGGCTCTGTGAATTCTCAGGGGAAGGAAAAGAGGATGAATAGTCCCATCATCATAGTATCATATCAGTTTTTATAAGCACGTCTATTACCTAAACATCTCTAAATACTACAGCAGCTTTGTCTATACTTTCTTATGAAATGATAGATTTCTAAACTGCAATAAATGTGTACTTCTTCGAATACTTCAAACTGGAATGTCAGTCAGGCTTTGTCACTCCCACTGTTACTTCCAGTTCATGGAATCATCTGGACCTCTACTCTCTTTTAGGCATCTCCTGTCATCACATTCTTCTCCATGACCAAGTAGACCACACTTCCATCACTTGCCTACATTTTGCGTGTATCTTCAAGTGTCTCTCTGCCTCACCTGCTTGAAAGATACCTGACCCGAGACTGCAGCAGTGGTCCACCTAATCTGTATCTGACCAGTTGAGAAGTGCTCAAATAAAAAAAAAGTGTCACGCAAATCTCAGGTAGAGATCACCATATTTTCAGCAGATTCTCCAGACTCAGGGAGAATGAAGATGGCTATTAGGGAAGTGGCTGTCTGCAGCTGAAGCCGAGTGAGCTGACAGCTAGAGGCTGTCATGCCGAATGCACTCCCCATTGATGAGCAGCAACTGGTCCTAGAGTGGCAATCTGGATAGGTATACCTCAAGAGCTACCGTACCACATATTTGCGGACTCCAATATCAACTTTATCCTCCAGGATAAACTGAAATCCTTTGATGATCCCATAGCCAATTCCAACTCCACTGCAGCTATTTAGGAACATTCTCCACTCTTCTGAAACCCACCTACCCCATTATTCCTTGCCTCCTTTCCATCCCATTGTCAGGGAATGATTTACTGCAAAGAGAAAATGCAAGATATCAGACAGGAACTTCCTGAACTTCTGCCACCACACCTATATACTTGTCTGCTCCCACTTCTCTTTTCTTCCATGAACACACTTCGGTAACTAACCTCTGACTTTCACATAAAAGCCAAATTTCTTCCAGTGGCTGACAGCCCAACTTCATAATCAGGCTCCTGCCTAACTCTCCACCCTCTCTTACATCATTACCTTTATGTTCACGATTCCCTAAAGATTATACTTCTATCCCCAGAAATTATTGTGCTATGGCCCATTTCTCTTTGGCATATATTTTTCCTTCTGTGCTGAGCATTCCTCATGGGCCTTCTTTGCTTCATTAATTCCAAGTTGTTTTTGGATCTCAGTTTGTCAGACAGCTAATCCTGTTCCTTCAATATGACTTTGTCGTCCCTTTAATCGGCATCTACAGCACTCTGTTCTTGCACTCATTACAATATGGAGTAGTTGCCTGTTGTGTAATTAATGTTCCCGATAGACCATAAGCTCTCTGAGGACAGGGCATAATCCTATGCAGAGCTCATCCTCCTGACTCACATGAATACCTGACACCTAATAGATACTAAATAATTCTTTTTTCAATGAAGAGTTAATTTTATAACTTATACCTGATACTAAGGGCCACAACTGAGTTAGGCACTTGGAATGCATTATCTCAGTTAATCTTCACAAGGGTCCTACTAGATTTTTATAGTAATTACTCAGAAAGTAGGCACTAAGGGCTTCAGTCATGTGTGAAAAGTTCTCATCTAGATAAGAGAACTAAGATTGAAACCCAGGTTTGTCTGAATTTCAATCCCTTTACTTATCCATATAATCTCCTCTGCTAGACTGTAAACCACTAGGGAATACACTCATGTCCTACCCATTCATGTCGATAAATTTATTCATTTGTTTATTCATCACCACACTGTACCTTACCACTTGATAGCCCTAGATAAATACTAGTTGACTGAATTATAAATGTCCACCATTTTTGTTGTTACTTCTTTTTTAGATTTTTGTATCCTTCTTTTGATCCAACTACAAAGGGTAGAGAGGTAATTTGCTAAGCATAATATTTTAAGGAAATGTTTTTTACTATGGAGAAATGAAATTTGAAGACTAATGTAATCTTTATACATAGGAACAGATATAATTTGGTGATAAGCATTACTCTGTTTCAAATGAAGATAGGGTTAGAGGTAATGAATTTAAATTACAGAAAGAATGAGTTAGGTTAGAAGTTGAACAAAATTCTCTGAATATGAATAATGAAATATAAGAAAATGATACCAAGGGAAGATATATGAATCACCATCTGTGTAGCATTTGAAATAATGTAGATGGGAATTATCTATTTGAATAGCAGAGACAAGAAATAAATCACCTCTTCTAGGTTTATGATTGTATGTTTCTATCCTTCTTATCTGCTAATGATGACTTTTATATTTCTAAGAAAGATCCAATTGTATGTATAAAGAGGGGAAAGAACATTTCCACAATATAAATTACAAAGTAAAGAGGAATTCAAACTTCATTCTCTCATTGAGTAACTTTTTCAGGTATTACACAAAGATCCAACATTTCATGATTATCAGAACATGAATATATTTTGAGCAGGAGAAAAGCAGTAATTGTCAACAAAATGAATAAACCTGAGGGTAAATGTACCTGTTTTCCTAAATGTGATAGTTTATATCAATCATCTAAATATTTAATCAAAATATTTGCTTGGAAAATCTAATTTCCACCAGGAGACTTTCAGACAAAATATCCCTGATTATCAAAGAGAAGATTTATATTTGTTTTTAATCTCATTGGATAGAAAACTTCAGAGAAAGAGAAAAATATTATAATTCTTTTAACTAAACACACTTAAAATATTTAATTTGTATGACCTTTCAAAAACTATTTATAAAAAAAAGGGAGGGGATAAATAAAACCTCTATTATTTCTTAAAAAAAAAGCAGCTTAAAACACTTACCAATCTGCCAATAGCAACACATATTCGTAATCTTTTATCTGTGTTACCTAAATCCAAAATGTTCTGGAAACCAAAACCATTTTCCATAACTTTTCAGTGCAATGATTTGGTGGCAAAACCTCATTGTTACTGACATTAGGCTACTTGGAATTTGAAGATATCCCACAAAGAATTAAATGTTTGGCTGCAAAAATATTAATGTGTTTTATTACCTATATTACCCAAAACCTTGTGGGGGTGTTACATACTATGTTACTATAATATATAAATCTAAAAAAAAAAAATCTAAAAATCCTACAACATCTGGATCAAAACATACCTGGCCCCAAGGGTTTTGGACAAGGAATTATGGGTTTGTACCTTGGGGTGATTGCCCACGACCCATGTTAACTCTTTTCACATCCATTCACTATTTGGTAGTTTCTTTTACTCTCCATGTCTCTATATCCAGTCTTCTAAAACAGGCGCTGGGACATTTGCTAGATTCTCTTTTTGACTTACTAAGCCTCAGTGCCCCAGTCTTCTCTCACATTTATTTTCCCTCTGGCACTTGCTTCTCACTCCATCCTCTGCCTTGAGATCCCTTTAGCTATCTCTAGGCAACTTAATCCTCTAGCATGGTCCCTTAATCCCAGAGATTTGGAGAAAAAGTAGGAAGAAAAAAAAATATGTATATATGTATATTTGAGTTAAATTAATAAATATATATAATTGAGTGAAATTAATAAAATGGTAAAATGCTCTTTTGGAAAGATAATATTTGACAATTTTATCAAGAGATTTAAGAATTGTGTCAACACTTTATCATGTACTTCCACTTGTAGGAATCTAGTCTGAAAAAACAATTTTAAATATAAAATATGGGGCACCTGGGTGGCTCAGTTGCTTAAGCATCTGCCTTTTGCTGAGGTCATGATCCCAGGATCCTTGGATCGAGCCCCTCATGGAGGTCTTTGCTCAGTGGGAGCCTGCTTCTCCCTCTGCCTGCTGCTCCCCCTGCTTGTTCTCTCTCTCTCTGTCAAATAAATAAATAAAATCTTTTTAAAAAAAAATTTAAAAATATAAAATATATTTTATGCACTAGGTTCTTTATAGAAGTAAAATTTATAAGGTAAAAAATGGAGATAATTTGCATTTATAGTAGTAAGAAAGGGTTAAATAAATTGCAGCATGTCACTTTATAGTACGGTATACAACCATTATAAATAATAACTAACAAGAATAAGTAAAAATACAATTAGGAAAAATATGTTACAAAAATTTAATGATATAAAATTAGGCTAAATAAACTGGGTAAAATAATTTTTAATATAGATGCAACTTTTTTCCTTGAAGTATGCATAGTTGTGAAAAGAAAACATCAACATGATTATTGTGATGGGATTAATAAAGATATATTTTATTTCATTTTACTTGATTTTATTTTTTTATTAAAGAAAAAGAGTGTGAGGGAGCATGAGAGGGAGGAGGGTCAGAGGGAGAAGCAGACTCCTGCTGAGCAGGGAGCACAATCCAGGGATCGATTCCTGGACTCCAGGATCATGACCTGAGCCAAAGGTAGACTGAGCCAACCAGGTAACCCAATGTGTTTTATTTTCTATATATGCATTTTCAATTTTTCCATAGTGGAAGAATATTACTGTATAATGAGAAATACTTTTTTGTAATAGAAAAGAATGAGACATGCTTAAGACTACTAGATTTTATAATCTGATTTTTAGTACTGTTAATCATCTTATAAGGGATCAACTTCTGTAAATTCTATAGTTATGTTTGCAAAACAAAAGCTTGACTGAGGGTTTCTGAAGGGAATTCCCTTACACGAATATTTCTCCTTGCCCACCAAAGATATATTTATCTTTAAAAAACACACATATATACGTAAAAATATATACATACATACATATATGTATGTATATAGACACATATATGTATACACACACACACACACACATATATCTCCAGGAATTATTTTTAAAACCAAAGCCTTATTTGATGAATCATTTCAAGAAAATAAACATCACAATTTCTACTAACTTATGCAAATACAAGGTCACTGTGACTTTTAAGTGCCAAAGCTGGTAGTCACACCCAGACTCTTCAGAAAGTAAATCTGCTAAATAATGTTGCCCTACATCAATCAAGGCTTTAATTGGTAGCAGATTTTAAAGTATGAGGTCATTTTTTAAGAACAGCCTCATTACTGTGAAAATCCCATTTAGCCGTCTCCAGAACAACAACAAAAAAAGGCTGCATTTTGATTTGTCTCTTCACACATGCTTATAAAAATGTGCACCACAGGGTATGCAATAATAGATGGCTTAAAAAGGAACAACTTTACCTTTATTAAGGGGAAGTTCTTTCTTATTCACCTTCAGCAATCTGCCTGGCTCTAGGTCCCCTAATCAGCCCTCCAGGCTATACCCAGGACCACTTACCTGCCACCTGCAGCCTTAGTGCTGCCTTAACGTGTCTTTCCTGGGGAAGTTTAAAGCACTAAGTTTAAAGCTTCATCCAGGGCGCCTGGGTGGCTCAGTGGGTTGAAGCCTCTGCTTTCGGCTCAGGTCATGATCTCAGGGTCCTGGGATCGAGGCCCGCATCGGGCTCCCTGCTCAGCGGGGAGCCTGCTTCCCCCCCCCGCTCTCTCTGCCTGCCTCTCTGCCTCCTTGTGATCTCTCTCCCTCTGTGAAATAAATAAATAAAATCTTTAAAAAAAAAATAAAGCTTCATCCATATTGTTGGAAGGATGTCCCATGACCATTTAAGGTAGACACACTCACACTCTGAATACCCACCAGATTGTAATAACTACCTCAGAACTGCCTGCCTCCCCTCAGGTCAACACCACACTCTGCCTTATATCCTGCCTGAACTCTGTGTGTGTGTTCTCGTAGGCTTCCTTTCCTTTTGAATTCAAATGATCTGACTTTGGCTCTTTCAAAACCCAGGAGGTCTGGCCTTGGGACATTCTCACTTCCCACCTCACCTCACCTTCCCTCTCCACACCCTAAGGAGTTTGTTCACCCTGGCTACCTACCAATCTAAAAGATGGGCTTTTTACCTGCCTAGCTTTTGTCCAATACTTCCATTCCTTCCCCCATAACAACTGAACTTTGGGTCTGCAAATAGTTTTCAGCAGCTTCTCCTATGTTAGCATTCTGGTTCTAGTATTTAATATGGTGTTACAATGAGCTTCTCAGGGTGTATTCTTAATGTTTTCCTGCAGGACTGAATTTCTATCTGATTCATAAAATTGTGCTCTCAGACCAGCTGCCATTTTTTTTTCTGGTATTACCTAAATGTTCACTTATTTTCTTGACCCAAATTTCTTTAGACATCTACCTTTTGCCGACATTTGCTCTATTCTCTAGTGACTGTTCATAGGATCTTCCAAAAATTAATAGCTCTGTTCTGAGAAATATTATCTCCAGAGTCTGGACGTTATTGCTATGGGCCACTGGTTACCAGATGAGATTGGGTTTTAAGATTTACATCTTTCTTTTTTACTTATTTTTCACCAGCAATTTTTAATCACTTTATTTAGTTAAAATGGTGACTGTTTTATCAAAATGCTCATATGCCGGGAAAAATTCTACAAGGTTTATGGTTCTGGTTATTTATTCATGCTTACTATACAAATCTGTGTTTATATGTGCTAGTGTGCATATCGTTCTTTGAGAGGAGCCTAGGGATATTAGCAAAGGAAATTCAAGGATCTTCCCATTACTGTAAAAAGAAATTATGCCTTCATTCATCTTCCCAACACAATGAATTATCAATTTTCTCGGCAAGTTTGTTAAATGATTTTGAAACAAACTTCTCACAGGTAATGATGATGCTCTGTTAGAATTCTTATCATTAACTGAGAATTAACTCATTCCTCCCAATGGGAAAATCTGCTCTCTAGAAAATTTATGGGGGTTGTAACTGTAGAAGTTTAAACTGTTGAGAGAGATTATTTGTTGAACAAAACCGATCATTAGCACTAGTAGTAGGACAGGAGCAATCTATTTGTTAAATAAAGAGCTACAGATAACATAAGGAAACAATTACTTTATGACCTGACATGAAAACAAAGATAAAAGGGGAAAACAATCATTAGTTAATGCAGATGATCATATTTTTACTCTCTATGATTATATTTTGTGTCTTAGGATTTGAACTATAATATGGGCAAACCTATATAGTTATTATTTTTGTTAAATTTATTTCTGCCTTATTTTTCTGATAAAATTTATAGGCTTTTTGTTTTGTTTTGTTTCTCTTTTGTCCTTGTTTGTTACTTTGGAATCAGGCTAGCAGGGAGAAAGAAGAGCAAGCATACTAGATTAGAAAAGAGGTTTGGGTCAAAGACAAAAGGTATATTAAAAGATTTAATGAGTTCAGTTTTTCCTCTTCTGAAGGCTAATTCCTAACTGGAATTTCTTGGGGTGAGCCACCTCTGGGAATTGGCACTTAGTTAAGACTGATGTTGATACTGAACTTAAATTTAACCAGTGTTCAAAAAATCCAGGAGTGTGGCAACAGGCTAAGACCAGCAGGGTAGACAGGTTTTGTCATGTTCTCACTTAGGGTGGAGGTGGTAAAGTGTTAAAGAACAGTGAGGTATACTATCGAATTGAAGCTATTCCTCAGTTTTTCAGTATCCGTACTTTAACTCCTCTATTTACACTCTACCCACACTCCACATCTTCAGGACAGCTTTGTTAATTACTGAAATGGATGCTGTATTTGTACTCCACTGTTTTTTTGTTTTGTTTTGTTTTTGCTCAACAGGTCTTGTAATGCTACAAATTGGGGAGAATAATATCTAACCATTGTTTTTTGAGAATTAAACAATGTATCAAAATACCAGGTACACAGAATCAATGCATGAATGACAGTTGTACATTTTTGAGGTAGAAAACAGTCAAAAAAGGGTACAAAAAAGAAGCTGGGAAGTTAATGGTACAGATAGTGAATTAACTGCGTGGCTTATGTGAACTAGCATCATTATTTGCAGGAGATACAATAGAAATGCAGATACAAATAGCTCCACAGCTGGGAAACAAACAAACAAACAGCAAATAGAGGTAAAACATTTGTCTACAAGAAACCCTGAAGCTATCTAAGATAATTCTCCAAAGGAGCCCAGTTTCTTTACTGATGTTTCACATAGCACTTGAGCCCATTTTTTAGGAGACGAGGGGAGAGCAATTGATTCAAAACAGAAGTAAACTCTGTGGACAAACCAGGCATACGCACAAGACCTAGTCACTGCAAATATGTATATATTCACATATCCAAACTTCACTCTATGTAACTCTATAGAAACACCCAGAAAATCACCAGCCAGATGCCAGATAGGTCATTATCTGAGGAATTAACAGCTTGTATTATGTGCCTAAAGATGATGTCAACTAGTTGTTTGACCTTGAGCAAACTGTTTAATCTTTCTGACCTTTGATTCTGTCATCTAAAAGTAAAACACTGGATTTGATGATATTTAAGGTCTCCTCTAGTTCTAACATTCTGTGATCCTATGAATCTGTAGAAATTATAAAGAATCCAAAGTAGAAAGAATGCACTGGAGCTTTATAGCTAGACATCTACTGAAAATAAAAAGACACACTCAGAATGACATTTAATGGAGTTTCACAACACTAATTGTACAAATGAAAGAAAGATTCCTCTGGAGTATTAAAAAAGAAATTAACAGATCAGAGTATTAAGCAAAGACAAGAATGTAGTCCTCTAACACTTCTTTTTGTGAAATTCATTTATATCTAAATCTTGATATTAAAACTGCATTTCTCCTTGTTTTTCCCTATACCTGCTGTTCAATTTCCAAAGGAAGTGAAACAATATAATAGGACATTTTCCAATTTCTGTGCAATGATGAGAATACAGAATAAAGTCTAAGAGATAAAATCTTGGCAGACTTTAGAATTGCCTACTAAAAACACAAAGGAGGGAGAAAAAAGGGATAAATTGGGGAAATGATACTAATCAAATGATCGCATGATTCTCTGAAGTACCCGATCTTTAACTATTGGCCATTATATTATTTATCCCAAAGGTTGAAAAATTAGACAGCTGTGTTCTTAATATGCCTAAGAATTTGGAAACCTTTAAGTTAACCCTATATTTTTCCTTCTAAAGAAACACTGAACTTAATATTACTAGCAAGCACTTCATTTCAGTTAAAATCTTCTAAATATAATGCAGTTAATATATTAACTTTTTTTTTTTTTTTTTTTAAAGATTTTATTTATTCATTTGACACAGAGAGAGAGATTACAAGTCGGCAGAGAGGCAGGCAGAGAGAGAGGAGAGAGGAGGAAGCAGGCTCCCTGCTGAGCAGAGAGCCCGACGTGGGCCTCGATCCCAGGACCCTGGGATCATGACCTGAGCCGAAGGCAGCGGCTTTAACCCACTGAGCCACCCAGGCGCCCAATATATTAACTTTTTAAACTATTTCCCAAGATATTCTTGTGTTTATGTTTTGTTCTCCAATAATAATGTAAGGTCATCATCCAGAAAAGTAATCCTGATAACCTTCTATATTACCTAGCAGAGGGAGAATTACAGTCATAGATGCATCCACCCCACACGAAATCTATTTTTATTCATGTGTTTTGTGATTATAAATGCAAACTGCATAAAAAGGCAAAACACATAAGAGTATAAAGAATTAAATTGATGACCTATAATTATATCATATCACTTTTATTAATATTTGTTTTATTTTCATCTTTTATGTTATATATTTTTCATAATTTATATTGTAAACGTAGTATGACAAGTTTTACATGATGTTAACTCAAATTATTGAAGTGGGTGTAATCAGCATAAATATAACAATGTAAATAACACTTAATAATATTTCTAGATAAGAGTAACCAAAAAGTCCAATTAAGAATCGTCCACCTAATGTGGCACCTGGGTGATTCAGTTGGTTGGTTGTCCGACTCTTGGTTTTGGACCAGGTCATGATCTCCGGGTGGTGAGATCGAGCACCAAGCAGGGTCGAGCTCTGTGGTCAGCAGGGAGTCTGCTTGAGATTCTCTTCCTCTCCCTCTGCTCCTCCCCCCTGCCCCTGCTTGCTTTTGTGTTCTCCAAAATAAATAAATAAATCTTTAAAAAAAAAAATAGTGCACCTGAAAGAAGTTTAAATAACATTTCTTCCTCTTTAGGTTTTATTAATTCTATGGTCAACGACATAATAGGAACAGGCTTATGCCTCTTATGGGCCAAGTATACATAGTTTATAGTGTCCACAGGTATCCCATGTCAGTCCTGAAAGTAAATCTTTTCACTACTCATGGATTTCCCATGTAAATTTCATAAATATTTGGAAATTACTGTAGTACTTTAGAAGAGAAAGGCAAGCTCCCAGAGAAGTTCTAACTCATTCAAGATACCAGGATGGAGAATGCAATCTATGACTTCAACCAAAGTACTTTTTTTGGGAGCGAACCAAGGGGTAGTATAATAAAGTGAAAGAAAAATGATTTACCATAGTTACCTTTCCTGAATGATAAGCCATAATGTCCAGGAATATGTTTAAAAGGTGGGCACACCCATGAAGACAAAGTGCATGTAATAGTGTCCCTAAGCAATGTCCAACAGACCAGCATTTCTAGAAATACACTTAAGAGAAGCCAAGGTCAAAGCAATGACCCTGGGACTCCTTAAACTGCTTTCAGCATTTTCACCTAATATTTCACAGAATAGACTCACATTAACTGAAGAATTTTCTACCTAATATGTGCACAACATTAGCCAAGATATTTTAACAGAACCAACAACTCACATTCAATTTTCAGGAGGTTCAGTAAGGAAAAAAATAAAAATAAAAATAACAACAACAACAAATTTCTTTAAACAAGTCTGATGACCTTGGGCAAATTATTTAATCTCCATGTTCGGTAAATCCAGACTATGTATGAGATTTGCGTTGCAAGCATTTAATATTTTTATCTGTAAAATTTAAGAAACTTCATGAATTTATGCATTAACCACATTTTTCTTGATGGAATGTTCTGCTTAACAGCTGAGAAAAAATAGATTCTGTTTAATTGCAATAAAGCTCTCCATTATGATATATATTTACTTTGTCTCAGAAAATAAGCTATAATTTTTAATTCAAAAGGAAAATATTTTCCTTTAACATGTCTTTGAATTAAGACTGAATTTTTTTAAATGGAATTATTCAGTTACTTTTGAAAAGTGAGTTTAATAGGCTGATAAACTTAACAAGACAGCTCTAAATCAGTGAAATTGCCAATATTGTGTCCAGTGAGTGAGTCAGCGGAGCCAATCCAAGAACCAATAAAAGGAATTATGTCTCCTTTAAAATGTACTTGTCTCCCTTCACCTCTATCAAATTAAGCCTATATCCTGCACAATCAGAATTTATTAAAACATAATTTTTTTACTAAATCAATCACCTCTTTTACCTGTCCTCACCATCAATTCTTCTCTCCCAGTCTCTCTTGAATCTATTCCACTAAGGCTTTTGCTGCCCCTACTCCCCCGAAACCAAGCTTGTTGCAATCACCAATAACTCCCACCCCCCACACACACACATATACCTCACATTGCTAAATCTGGTAGTCAGTCACTAGACTTCATTTTTTCTTTAAATGCATAACAAGGATATTTTGGCATAGTTAAGTATTTTACCCTCCTTGCCTTCGAAAACTCTCACTATCCTGGGTTTCCTCCAACCTTACTAGTAGTTCTTCCAAGTCTTCTTTAGCTGGTTCTGCCTCATCAAATGCTGATGGACTGCTTCAAGACTTTGTCCTCACATATCATCCCTCTTCAAACTACACTCACTCCTTTAGTGCTCTCAGAGAGTCTCATAACTTTAAATACCACTAACATGAAGACATTCTGAATTATACATTCATCATATGTTCTTGGATGTCTAGTAGGCATCCCAAACTTGCCAGGTTCCAGATTCAATTTTCTCCTCTTCTGCAAATTCGGTACTTCCTTTGGTCTTCCACATCTCAGTTAATAAAATTTCCATGCTACCAGCTACTTAGGCCAAAAAAAAAAAAAAAACAGAATTATTCTCTATTACTTCTTTTCCCTTATATCCCATATCTAATCCATCAGAGAATTCTCTTGATTTTTTTTTTACCTGAATATGGTTGATGCACAGTGTTACATTAGTTTCAGGTGTACAACAGAATTCACATTTTCTATACATTATGTGGTGCTTAACACAAATGTAACTACCATCTGTCACCATGCAATGCTATTACAACAAAACTGACTATATTCTTTATGCTGTGACTTTTATTCTGGTGACTTATTCATTCCATAACTGGAAACCTGTGTCTCCCACTCCCTTTCACACATTTTGCTTACCCCTCTCCATCAGTTTGTCCTCTGTATATGTAGGTTTGATTTGGCTTTTGTTTATTTATTTATTCATGTGTTTTGTTTTTTAGGCTCCACATGAGTAAAATCATGGTATTTGTTTTTCTCTGTCTGACTTATTTCACTTAGCATAATACCTTTTGGGTCCATCCATGTTGTTGCAAATGGCAAGATCTCATCCTTTTTATGGCTGTGTAATATCCTGTTGTATATGTGACTTTCAAAATATATGGAGAATCCAGTCTCTTCAAACCACTTCCACTGATGCCATACTAGTACAAGCCACTACCATCTACCACGTGGATTAGTGCAGCAGCCTCCCTCCCCTCCCCTACTTCATGCAATTTTCAGCAAAGTAGTAGAATAATCCTGTCACAATATAGTTTGGATCATGTCACTTTTGTTTAATATCCTCCAATGGCTTCTCCCAACTTTCTCAGATTAAAAGATTAAAAATCAAATTCAACTCACAATGCCCCACAATACTCTCACCTGTACTATCCAGAATGGTAACTACCAACTACACGTGGCTATTTAAACTGAAACTGAAATTGCATAAAAATAAATATTCCGTTCCTCAGTCACAATAGCATATTTTAAGTGCTCAGCAGGCACGTGTGACTAGTGACTACCATACTGAATGACACAGACATAGAACATTGCCATCACCACAGAGACTTCTACTGGACAATGTTTCTCTGTACAATCTACTACCCTCCATGATCTCACTGACACACTAATACGGACACACTAATATTGACACACATAAATCTGCAAGACTGATCTTTAAACTAATTGATTTCTAAATACGCAGCTTTACTGCTTTTCCCTCTACTTCAAGAGATTGCCTGTTGAAATTTTATTCACCTTGAAGTTCTGTATCGTATAACACCATTTCATAACATTTCTTCTGAACATAGTTGAATCACTGATAATCTCTTCATTCTCAGAAATTTTGCATTGCTTTGTTTGGGTGTATCACAGGACACATATTCTACCATGTATGATATCATTTAATGACAAAGTATGGTAACAGTGATCGAGGTGGGTGTGCTGCTTTTGCTCCCTAAACTCTGCATAGATGCCTAGATATGTAGTAGCTTTCCTGTGACTGGGAGGCAAAAGCATGAGGATGAAGAAAACCAAGATACTGAGGTTGGCAAACACAATGTTACAATGTGCTTGGGCCCCTGATGTCATCACTGAGTAACTGAACCAACAAACAGCAATCATTCGGGCTCCAAACATTTTGTTTCATTTGCTTAAGCCACTGTTAAGTGAAATTTTCTGTAACTTAAAGCTAAAAACAGAATATATAGATTGCAGGATTTAATTATGTCCTGTTTCTGGACTTTTATTGAACATGGCAGAGACCCCTGTCCAGAGAATGAAGTCAAATATTTAAAAGGAGGGGAACTGAGTTGGACAGTCCACTTAACACACAGACACAAACAGATCAAAGAAGAGAGATGTGGAGAGAATACAGGCAACCTGCAACCTGATATAGAGTTACTTAGATGGTTACTCCTCATATTTTTACATTAAGAGGAAAAATATCCTTTCATTAGAAAAAAATGTTATACTGTTAGACAAAAAGCAAACAAAAGAATGGATCATAATATATGGCCCTTACTCTTAAGAAACATACAATCTGGTAGAAGAAAACAAAACCAATACTTGAGAATGCTTAAGTGCTCAGTACTAGTATACTGTTAGAACACAAAATTCACTGTGTTCTTGGCTGTTTGCTAAAAGTAAGGGTTGGAAAGGATTCACAGAGGAAGGAATGCTTGAGCTGATGACTCTTGGAACATGAGTTAGTATTCATCAGACATACAGACAAGGGCATTTGAGGCAGAGGAAGCAGCTTGTGCCAAGGACACAGGGACATCAAACCATAGGGTGCGTCTGGACAACTGCAGGTAGCCCAGCTGAAAATCACAGAAGGAGAAAGTCAGAAATAGAAAAAGGAGCCAGGTCACGCTCTGAAGTCATGATCAGGAATTTGGACATTTTTCTGTAAGCAACAAGGAGCATGATGTTATCAAGAACATTGTCAAGAACTCTTATTATTTGGACAGATCATCACCTAAGCACTAGTGTGGGTAGGCACTATGCCAAGCACTGGGAACCTAAAAGGCTTTCATGACAGAAATCATGACTTGGGACCATTGCCCTAATATCTATTAGCACTACTATCCATAAGCTTTAATACATGTCCTGAACTGCATTAGTCATTGGGACGGTTCAAAAGTCTAAGCATCTTACAATCAACAAGTATCTCCAAATTCTAGATTCTCCTTTTAGTTTAAGGACTTTTCCAAATGATTTTTGTCCTTCCTATATCAAACATTTAAAAGGTAATTTTTAATAATGACCATATAAATTTCTTCCTGGGGGCAAAAAGTGGGTGTGTTGTATGTAGGGATGGGGGAGTAGGAATTCATAATAAGGAGAAAGCTGTTCTGTGCCAATCCCCAGACCCCAGAGGGAAGCAAGCCAAATTAAATAGGAGACTCCAAATTTATAACTTAAGTTATTAATAGATTATAACTTTTAACAGTTCTCAGGCAGTGGTGCTCAAGGCTCTTTTTTTTGTCTAATGATATGCCAACCAGTTTTCTTCTTGAAACCCTCAAGCCA
Source organism: Ailurus styani (assembly GCA_002007465.1). Lineage (NCBI taxonomy): Eukaryota > Metazoa > Chordata > Mammalia > Carnivora > Ailuridae > Ailurus > Ailurus styani. Next base: position 1,812,726 of record LNAC01000284.1, on the reverse strand, counting down.
ACTTTTGCTGGTATTTAATATTTGATTGCACATCACATCTATTCATAAGCATTTAGATGGGTATACTTAATACTGTGATGTCTCACTGTACCTTTCAGTAGCATTTAAAAGAAAAGTAAGACCTGGAGGGTGGGATGGGAGGAATCAATGCTTGGTTCACAGTCAAGCAAAACACAGGAATCTCATTGGTATCCATGCAATCAATTTTTTCCACTGCATCAATCAACCTATCACATATCCTTATCACTCTTATCATGTTGATTGCAGTGGCCAAGTGGCAATCAACTAGGGTGCACAGTGGGCATACAATTCTGTCCTGAGGCAGTCGTGAATGCAAGTTTGTGCCAGTATTGTCAAGGGCTTATATATGACCAAAAAAAAAAATTGCTTATAAAAAGTGTATTCACAAGATGTGTCCCACCTCTTTACTAATTCCCCTAATAATACAAAGCTGAATTTAATCAACTACCAATTCAGGACAGTATAATCATTTTTTACTCTTATTTCCTTTCACTATTGTAACATGTCACCACTGTGATGTTAAATTAGGAAAAAAAAGAGGTGAGGGGAGAAAAAAGAAATTCAGGATCACAGACAAGAAAATAAAACCAGTGAAAAAAGCAGGGACTTGTCTATTTTAAGAGTCCTTCCCAACTCTGGCCTCTATTCTGAACTGGGTAAGGAAAAGAGTACATTCCAGTTAAGTTGAAGAGTCAAACCAATCTGTTGCTAGAGGGAAAGCTCCAAAAAGGCCATCTCTAGTCCAGGCTTGTCCTGGCTCAAGAAACTGTGGTATGAGGACCTGAATAGGAAAGGTGGCCAGGTGACTAACTAAAATGGTAAAAGCCTGTCAACTCAGAACTATAAACAAATTGTGATGTTGATGGAAACGTCAGTTTGAATTTTAACTGGATGTTGGAACCATCTGGATCCTGCCCATGAACCAACCACCATTTCCACTTAGTATCATAAAAGAGGGTGTGCTTCAGTTTTCTGAATCAGGAGGGACATACTGTAGGTACAGCTGCAACCACTGGAGTCCACTAATGAAAGTGTTGTCTCTTCCCTATCCAGGAGAGGTAAAAAAGATAAGCTCCTATCCATCAGCTTGCCCCAAACTCTGGTTATGAACCTTCTTATGTCCACTTTGTAGGCCAAGAGATAACTAGGGACTGCAATAAGGTAAGTTTGAATTTTTAATCAGAAAATTGCATATATGTTCATTCTTTGGTCAAGTCCAGGGTGAAAGAAACTAAGACAAGTTAGGTGCCAAATATGTAACCATATTAATGACCTACCTGTCACTAATATATTTCATATTCCTATGAGGATTTAGCCACATCAAGATCAGACTTAGCGAATGTTTCCCCATGTGCTATGGGGAAGAGGTGCAACCCAGCACTTGTCTTCAGCCAGGATCAGAGACGATATCAATCTAAACTGGAAGGAATTAAATCTTAATAATCACTTACGAGAATGTTGGATATCACATAAAAGTTGAGGCAAAAAAGGAAATTATCAGAGAAACAAGAAGGGCTGTCCATGACTCCATCAATAATTCTTTTTGTGAACTAATAGCTTTATGAAAATCTTATGAATCAGGACACCATTTGTTGGATGATTAATTTTTTATTAGCCCAAATTAGTCTTGCACTATTTGAAAACTAACTTTTTAAGGTCATAGTTTTATGACAACAAGAGTTGATTTGGATAATTTTTCATAAACCAATTAGCTAACTCAGGTTTTGTTTGGAATTTGCAAAGAAAACGAAAAGGCTAACAAACACTTTATAGCACAGGTGTTGAAAATGGCTACACTTTTCAACTAGTTGTGTTACAATCATGTAGACATGGCTTAAGTGAACTGAATTGAAAATAACAGCCTTTTTATTGGAAGACCACTGTAACACACAATTATTAAAATTGATTAATACTTGGGTCAATGCAATTTCATTATCTCTGATCGATTTCAAGCATCACTTTTTAATGGCCTTCACTCCTGTCATTTCAGTTAGAACTGCATGAACACTAGCTTAGAGAAACAACACATAGTCCTTTTTTTACGAGATTAAGCTCTCTGTTTTAATAACATGTCCCAAATGAATCAACTGACTGAATGCAAAAGACCAGATGCTTCTACAAACACTGTTGAGAAATCCATACCTTTTAGAGGATTTGTTTTGATAGATTTTTATGTTTATAATGCCAGAAAAAAAATTGCACATTAAACAGGGGTTGTAATTACATTACAGTCCATAGCATTAGGCTTTGCTTAAAAATGGACATCCAGGAAATGATTGTTAAATGATTGCACAGAAAATATGGAAAAAAAATATATAATCTGACCTAAAAATTATCTTTTTCTTAGAGTCAGGAAAGTATGAGCTGGAAGAACTCAGTGCCTTACTTCTTTGCCAACTGCTAAAAAGCAAATCCTCATGATGTTACCTCTAAAATACCATCTAAATTCATTCTTTTTCTTCAATTTCCATGGATTTCGCTTCGATTCAACCTTCAACAGCAATGTAAGCAATAACTTGAATTCCTGCAACATGCTCCTTACCTCCTCACCCTGCTTTAACTTTTTCCTCATATAAACCATCCAAAACATTATTTCCTATTCTTGTTTTAAAATATGTATCTCATTGACTCTTCGACTGCCAGATTAAAAATAAGACAAGGCAAACCAAAAACATTTTTAAATAGCATACAAAGCCCTTCATAATCTGACTACTACCTGTATCTATTTCTTTCCTCCTCTTCCTCCTCCTCTCTTTTCCCACCCCACTCTCCCTCTTTCTCAAATCAGCTTACCTCCACATATCCTACATAGAATCAAGGCCACTTCCAAATATTCCATATAAGTCTACCTCTCTGTCTTATACCTGGAATTCTGTTTGTCCATTTCTCTGCCTGGAAAACTCCTTTAAAATTCGTTTTGATTTTTACCACCCCTCTATGAAGCTATCCCTGTCCTTTAAAACGATGTTATCAGTTATTACCCAGATATTTCCATAAGTCGTATTTATATGACACTTTATTCAAATTATATCATTTCCTCAAACTTTCCCATTTCCTACCACCTAATAGTCTCTGAGCTTTTTGAATCCAGGAAACCCAATTTATATATTTTAAAATTCTCCATGCCCTAATATCTCCTGAACTATAAACATAATGCTTAATAATGTCTACTGAATTGATGTGTAAAATACAATTTCAGAATTTGAGTTTATTATTCAATTGATATAAAATATATTTTAATTATTAAAATCCCTAAGTGTTATAAGCAGTAATTTAATTTCCTGATAGCTACTGACCAACACATCTTAACCAAGAAGGTAAAAATTAGAGCATTTTAAGAACATACTTCACAAAACTGATTTTATCTCTGTACCTGAGCTATAATCTTGATTCTAAGATCCACAGGAAGAATCAATATCATCAAAGCAGTAATCCTAGGAGATAAATAGGCTGCTGCTGTCATTCCCCATTTATCATGATATTGTTATAGCCGAGACTGTACAGAACCATAATCTATCCTGACAGGGCTCACTGATCCAGAACCTTATTGCAGATTTTTATAACTTGCATTTTTAAAAATGCATTAGAAACTTTGATTTAGACATTATAGAGTATTGAATAAAAGAGACAACTGAGTAAGTCATGGTTCTCATGTGTGTGGCAAAGCGGACTGGTCTATTACAACTTGATGGTTTATCACTTCCTGCCCACTGTTGTCATTAAAGCGTACCATTGGTGATCACGAAGTGAAAATTTCTTGTTCCAAGGCTACTTTTATTATTGTTATGCTTTATTTTTTTCTTAACTATCCAAGCCCCACTAGTATACTCATTTTTTTCTTTAAAATAAGAGTTTTATTTTTTTTATTTTAGTTGAAGTATACTTCATAAGATATTATATTAGTTTCAGGTGTACAACAAAGTTGTTCGACAATTATACACATTACAAAATGTGTAGTTACCATCTGTCACCATACAACGCTATTACAATATTATTGACTATATTCCCTATGCTGCACTTTTCATCCCTGTGATTTATTTTATAACTGGAAGTCTGTACCTCTTAAACCTCTTCACCTAAACTCATTACTGATACACAAAGAAGGCAATTCATTTTAGTTCTGTGATTTCTCTACGGCCACTGCTGAAATTTGGGAGGACATTTTGAGCTATTCAGAATGTTGAAATTCTTAAGTCTGATGTGGGGGAAGCAAAATAAGCAAGTATCAAAGCAATAATATCATTCTACTATCTTTCCCTCACTTAGAGACCTTGAGATTCTCACAACCCATATGCCTAGCAAATACTTTCTAAGTGGATCATTTTTAATCCACCCAAATACAGAAGAAACTCACATTTGCCGCCTAAAAGTAATCTCTTTCATGCTAACATTATACTTGTAGATTTTGTATAAAAGCATTATTAGAACAAGTATGTTATCTGTTATTTGCACATGTTCAGAGTTTTATATAAAATTTGTGAAAATTTCTTATTAGTATCTTTTATTTAAACAAATAAAAATAAAGTCAAGTTTATGTGCTAATCACCACGTGCCTTAAAGAGATTTTGGTGCTAATATGGCAAACACATACACGCAGACACACACACACAAAACAAAAACACAATTTTTGTTTATTAGTTTGCTAGGGCTCTGAGAGACCAATGTTCCTGTTAAGAGCTCAAACACTGTATCTAGGAGTCAGTGTCAATTGTAAAAACTAATGGAGAAATAGGTATTTCTTTCTAAAAATGTAATTTTAATATGTAACAGATATAATGACAGTCTAAGTAATTTGACAGAAAGAGATTTTACATTTAGTCAATATGTTTTAAACAAACATCTTTATTTTTCATTTAATATCACATTTATAGATGCTTGAGGTTCAAAAATCCATTTTAGTTCACCATAAAAATTTGGGAAGGGACACAGATCAGTTAAACATATTAACTGTTAAAAAGAAAGCACAACTGTGAAAAGTTTCCTGATTTGAGTGGGCTGCAATGAATTACTATAGTCAGGACATGTTACCTTAGAGACTTTCTCATTGCTTATATATCATAATTGGCCTCCTGCCCCACAAAACAAACACTACATAATGAATAACATCCCAGTCTTTTCAAATTTTAGACATAATTTTTCATTCTAAGGATTTCCATTGCATTACTGTGACATTCCAACCATGGCTAAGGGGTTTAAGATTTAGAGTGCATCCCAGAATGTCTATTTAGTTCTAACACTCCACTTTCTTGTTTTTAATTACCACCCGATGATTAGTAATGCCTCATCAGAATATCATAAAGCATGGCTAGTTTTTTAAGACCCAAAATAACTCTAAGTAAAGGTGTGACACTTATATGGTTAGTATACATTTAGAAACTAAATAAGTATAGAGGACGATGAAAAATAAATCAGTTAGTTTCACTTTGGTCTAGTAATATGTAGCCCATAGAATAAAGAGAATACTCTATGTCAAAATCCTATTTCCAATTATTAGTATTCCTACCCCTTCCAGACTGCCCTGGGATTTTCCTCAGGTTTGTTTTGCCTTATCGGAGTTTATTTTTGCTGCAAAGCTAAATTCAAGTGTTGAAAAGCACTACTGTCGTGCCCATGTGATTTAATTTCCTTTAATGAGAATTCTCTTTCTCCTGATGGCACTTTTGTCTGTCTGTATTACTACAATGATGATAAGTCGATTTCTACAATTGGGACATATTATAATCTTTATCCCTCAAGAAGACTTTAAGGTCTTTGAAAGCAGATATTATACTGCATTCTTCTGAGAACTCCACTCCTACTATCTACTTACTGCGGGAAGCAGGTATTTAATATATTTAAGTAATGTACTAAGCCCTGACAAATCTGAGCCAAAGATGAAACCTGACTCTACGTGAGTTGCTCTCTCACATTTCTGCACATCCTGTGAGACTCTTTTTGCTCAAAACAATCTTTCCAAGTATATGCATAAAGCACACAGCCTTGGAGGATACAGATAGTGTCTCCTCCATAGAAAAGGTCAGGTTTGTTTACAGAGTTGGAGAAAAAAATGAATATATTGTCTCCCTTGAGAACAGTTACCATCCAGTATAAAAGATTTAGGATCCTGGAGCACCTGGGTGGCACAGTGAGTTAAGCGACTGACTCTTGGGGCAAGATCTCGGGGTCAGGAGATCCAGCCTCGAGTCGGCTCCACACTCCACATGGAATCTGCTTAAGACTCTCTCTCCTTCTCCCTTTGCCCCCCAAAAATAAATAAATTTAAAAAAAAAAGAAAAGAAAAGGAAAAAGATTGAGGATCCCTAAGTTCAGAGTTCTTCTGTAAAGTGACTACTACATGTTCAGGTGTCAACTTGCCCACTTTTCATCACCCTCTTTTTGTCTTTCCCACCCCTTGTGGGAAGGGGGGCTCAAAGAATTCACACAAACACAATGCTTATGCTGCTTGCTGTGCTACAATAAACTGTCTTCCATCTTCGATTCGGGGCTCTCTGCAAGTGTCCATGAAATTATGACAGACTAACTTGTTAGCTTGGAAGCTCAGTAAAATCTCAGACTTTCCACAGATATTAACAGATTCTTGGCAAGAAGAACTGATATCCATGTTGTAGTCCCAAAGCCTGAGAATTTTAGTCAAAATTGGGAGCTGGATACAAAATCAGTTTTTGTATATTACGTCCCTCGTTTCAGCACTTGTCTTTGTGAGTGCACTTCTTTCTCCACTAATGCTCCATGGACACATACCTCACTGACTGCACACCTGACGGATATAAGTGCCTAATGGGAAAGCAACAGCTGTGACTTCACACCATCTCTGCACTGCCCTTCCTGGTTTCAGTCTCTCCCTGACTCTAATCTATCCTTCAGAGAGTGATCTTCTCAGAAGGCACATCTGGTCTTCTGACTCTCCTACCCAAAACCTATTAGTGATTTCTTATTGTATCAGAACTAACTTCTAACCATCCACTGTGCTCCAAAGACTTCCATGAAATTCTTCTAGCTTACTTCTCAAGGCTTTAAAGTACAATTTTAGAAGGGACTTCTGGGATGCCTGGGTGGCTCAGTAGGTTAAGCATCTGCCTTTGGCTCAGGTCATGATTCCAGGGTCCTGGGACTGAGTCCCCCATTGGGCTCCTCACTCAGCAGGGAGCCTGCTTCTCCCTCTGTCTGCTGCTCCCTCTGCTTGTGAGCTCGCTCTCACTCTCTCTCTCTCTCTCTCTGACAAATAAATAAATAAAACCTTTAAAAAAACTGAGAATGGACTTCTGCTTCTTATCTGTTTCCTGCTGTATTGTGTCAAAACAAAGGAGTGTAACTTTCACTAAGGAGGTTGGATTTTTCCTTAGTATGAGTTGAGACCTAAGATAATTAAATGTTTCTTTTAAAGTGCAATAAAAGTTTACTTTATAGATATGATTGTGCATTTGGTACAAAAAGTAAGTATTATTTTGGATGACAACAAAATTCTCAGAGAGAGAACTTCGTTTAGGAAAATACTTAAATATGGAAAGTGGGACTAATGTCATCCCCTGGAAGATAACCAGAAAAAAATAAATAGCAAGATGAACTTGGGGAAGAAGAGAGAGGAGACAGGGGAGAAAGGGAAGAGATGTGGGCTGGGCCACATTCCAAGAAAGCAGCCTATGAAGGAGGGTAGTCAATGAGGAATTGCCACTGGGGGATGGTTAAAGAACTTTTACTAACAAAAGTAATAGTAACAATAATAAGTGGCAGATAATATCATTTCTTACATGCATGTCCTGAGTACTTTTTATGCATTACCCTCATTTTATAAGTGAGGAAGCTGTCATCATAAGTTTAAGAAATTGCTCGTGATCATACAGCGGAATAGAATGGAGCAGGGATTTGATCCCAACCAGACCGACTTCACGTCATCTCAAAGTTGTTTGAGTTGCTGTGATATAAATTCCCTTGACTCTTCAAATCTTCAAAAAAACAAGATGTGCCTGTTAGAGAAATGCAGTGTTGGCACTGCAGGTAAAAATGATATGTGTGGAATGACCCTAATTTATGTTTTTTCAACTGCCTGATGAGAGGAGTTGGTGGCACTGAATCACAAGAAATAGCTTCCAGTGTTTTAAGAGGTCACCTGTGCTAAAGTGATCTCTGGACTCTAGCAGAGAGAGGTGTGAGAAGAGCTTCAGGGTGAAACTAATTCGGGAGCAGATGGAAACCAAGTCTTTGTTATTTTATTTTCCCAAACTTACTCTTGTAGCTGTCTACAAGGGCTCGTAGTGTGATACATAGATCACTAGCACAGCACCTGAGCTGGTATCTAATGTCAACAATAACTCCAAGGGCATATTTCTATTTTCCTGCACTCAGGAAAGCGTCGGGGGGAGGGGATGTTTCAGAAGTACTAGTCATAAATACTCCTATGACAGAGTTGTATTATATAGTTTAATCCTCAGAAAACTACCGTGTGACAACCTCTATTAAACACTGAGTGTGCAGTTTAGGTCTAGATTCTGGAAAGACGTGGGCACCTTTGCAAGGTTAGGTGAGATCTAGAGTGTGCTTGGTTCTCTGCTAAATTTTGCAACTCTCTCTGGATTCCGCTCCACATGTTTACTTCACTTCCAAGACTTGGACTCTGGCTGGATCAATATTACCCAACAAATCATCCCCCTTTTCCCACGGCTTGAACAAAGCCCTCACAAAATATGGGAAGAAGACCTCTCAGATCTGAACAGCTACGTAGCCATTTCTCCACTGGTCTATGGTTGACTCCTTCTTCCATTAGCTTATGCTGTAGCACCTTTTCTTCCCTTCTAAGACTTTTCTAGACTAGATTCTCACAGTGGTATTGCCTTTATTGATTACTTTCTAACCCAGGTTTCTAATCCAGAAGCCCTCTCTTAAATCACCAGGCAGAAGGAAAACTTAATTCATTTTGATTGTCATCTTGTTTCTCTCAACCCTGGATTGTTGCCTAGCTTTCCTAATTTTTTAATTATCCTGTGTCATTTTCACAGCTTTTTTTCCCTCCAATTAGCAAATTATTTTCCAAATGACATTTCTCACAATGCCCAATTTCTTTTCCCTGCTTACAGATCATTGTAGCAATGCTTATTATCAGTATTTTCTGTCACTCATTTTTTTCCCTATTCCCAGCACACGGGGGATAAAAAAGCTATTTCTGGAATCAGCAGCAGCAATCACTATCTTCTCTACCATTGTGATTGCCACACAGGTACTACTTTCTTAGAACCCCTGCCTTAAGCCTCCTCAAATCCTGTGGTCTCAACTTCTTCGCCACATTTCCTGCCACAAGGGTAACTGAAAAAGGCTACTGCAGAGCACCTTCCAATGCCATGTCCCTATCCACTGACAAAATGAAATGGCACTATGAGTAGACATTTAAAAAACAAAACAAAAGAAAATAACATGTGGATATTTTAAATCTGTAAAGCAACTCTCCTCACTGATATTGCCTGCAGTCTTAAAAAGTTAACAGGCACCACTGGGTGTCAGACCATAATTGCATATAATTAGCAAACTGCAACTCTTTCAAAAGATTGCCACTGTTTAAACAAGAACTAAGAACACAAGAGTCCAAGATTAACAAATCATCCCTAGAATGGTTATTTCAGACGGAGCTATAAGAATGATGTTTATCTTACTACTTCTACCATACCAGTTTTGTATGTAATGTGAAATTTATGAAAATAACAACAAAAACAAACAAGAAAAAAAATACCTAGGAGATACAAGGAAATCTTCAGAAATGAGGCTATTTTGATAAGAAAAGCAGAAATTTAAATAAGTTATTCTATCTTCAATAATTTTAAAAAGAAGCAGCCATGAAGCATGGGGTTTCTTACTTGCAAGTTAAATTCCATGTTGAATATAGCAAATGAACAGAAATTCAAGAATGGTCAAAGCTCACCATCCCATCCTACCTGTTGCTTTCTGCTGAACTCACTCCTAAGAAGTGGGTTTGTTCTATGGAAAGAACCTAGATGTCCATCAACAGATGAATGGATAAAGAAGATGTGGTATATATATACAATGGAATACTATGCAGCTCTCAAAAGAAACGAAATCTTGTCATTTGCAACGACATGGATGGAACTGGAGGGTATTATGCTGAGTGAAATAAGTCAATCAGAGAAAGACAATTATCATATGATCTCTCTGATATGAGGAACTTGAGGGGCAGGGTGGGGGGTCATGGGGGGTAG